>JACAXG010000021.1:7028244-7255744 GCA_018881555.1 Amblyornis subalaris | reverse complement strand
GGGGGATGGATCATTGTGAGATGAAACATCAYCCACAAAGCATCATGCAGTGTGTGATGAAATGACAAGGAGCAGCCAATGTTGGTGATGTTACAACTTGTAGTAGTCATTCTCATGAGGCTGCTCCATCCATGCTAAATAAGCAGCTTTTCTGCTGAGAGTTGTAGTTTGTGTCAGAACCCATTAGCCAAGCCCTAAAGTCAGGAGAACACACAATATGGGAACTCATTGCATCTTTTTTATTTAAAGGGTGGTTATATTTAAACAGGTTCAGAATAGTTGGCTCTTTTTCATTCCTGTGTCTCCAGCATGGCATCTGCACTGTGGAATTGAGAAGTGGCATGGAAAATGCCGCCAGGTTCTCTGGACAAGGCGATAGGCAAAATCACGATCAGAAACCTCTTTCACCCTGAAGTTTTTAGCAGAGGTGAAAAGAGCCATCCACTGGACTGTGCAATTTAACTACAGGGCTACACAAAATAGGCACTGGAGTAAACTAAGACACCACCTTTTCCTGCTTCAATTCATCTTAGCCACCTGTTGAATTCTAAGGTAATTCAAAATAAGTAGCTCCTGAAGAATTGACTGATACACAGGTACAGGAAGGATAGAACACTCATTAAATGTAGCAATGTTATATGGTGGAACAAACTCTTGAAGGGGATGTTTAGAGGGTTGTGGAAGCAGTTTAATAATCGAAACACAGACTTCAGCAGGGATGTGGGACACTTACCCAACAGCAAGTGAATGTCCTCAGTCACCACAGTGCGTGTTGTGACAAGCGTGAGCACGAAGGATATTAAGGACTGATCAAGAACCCCAGAGAAACACCTCTCTGAAGTGTTATCTGAGACCAAAGGGGATGGACATCCTCCCCTGAAGCTGCCAGGAGAAATCAGCATGCAGGAGTGCAGCAGATATATTTATCCAACAGTAAATTGCACAGGCAGAGACCTGTGAGGTGTGAAGAACAAGGACCTCAGCAGGACTGGACAGTTGTTTCTCCAGGGGGCAGTAGGGACAGTGAAGGCCAGAAGAGGTACCTCTGCTTGGGCAGGAGATTGTGAARGAAACTAGAGATTCTCTGCAAACTAAACTCTATTTCCAGACAGAATGGTTCCCGTACCTGTGATGAAGGAAACCTTGGTCACCCTTGTCCTACAGCTCAAGAAGAGGAGTTGGGTATACCCACCTTGGTGGTAGAAATACAGCAACTTTGAATTGTCAGGTTTACTTTAACCCCAAATGACACAGAACATATGTATTGCTTAGGATATAAGACAAAAGAATACAACACACAGAGGCAACATTAGGAAGGGGTATATTCTTTGCAACATAGAGTAAACCTTACTAGACACTTCAAATTCCTTTGTATATTCAGTTTAGAGTCTTCATAGAACCAATTGTTTCAATATACTCTATGAATCATCAATTAGGGAAAAAGCATGAGAGGTCTACAGCAACATTTTGAGGTGCTGCACATTAAGGTTTGTTATTGACAATGATATTGCCATTAAGAGACAATTAATTTTGAAACACAATATATATGCAGTGTCTTAGACAGAAGCAAAGGATTTTTTTAATGCCAAAACTTTGTTTTTATTGTATTTAATACTAAAGTGTTTGTTCTTTCAGACTTCATTTCATGCATCTGAACACTGCATCTAATCCACAGTGTGAAGCATCTACAGTAACAAAGGGGGTTGTCCAATGGAAGTGCTAATTTCTAACAGTCCAGCTCTTGAACTAGTTGAAAACAAGACTTGGAAACAGTTGTCCACAAAAACTAAAGTTATCAAGTAATAATGCCTGCAGGGGTTCCACAACTGTTGCATAATTTAGAACAAATTTGGAACTTCTTGAGGTAAGTCCCAGTAAAGAATATAAAGCGATCACATCTGCCAATCTACATGCCTGAGTGAGTGCTGCAGCATGCTCTGGGTTGGGTTTATGCTTTCCTTTAACGATCACAGGCTCCCACAAGAAAATTTTGTCCATCTAGTATATCCCTTGGCAAAATTTACTTTTGTATCAGGCATGCCCATGTACCACAGCAGACGTCTTAAGTAATCTTTATCCTGGGTTGGTGTCTCTCCCATGGGTGCTACAAATACCAATGAATCTTGGACTGATTTTCCAGATTTATGACATCATCTTCTATCACAAAATAGAAGTTCTTAACATGAAAAACATGTTCCCTTTGATTGCAAGAAGCTTAACACTCTGGAAATTTTTACACAGGATCTGAAGGATCGGTGGTTATGAACAGTTGTGTTTGTCACACTTTTACTCTGCATGTAATGTTGTATTTTCATAATTAGGCTCTTGAAAAAGCACATATGGACAAATGGTGTGTCCTCCACCTTTGTATTTGTATAAATGTTTGAAAATAACTATTACCTTTAGAGGTTAATTTTCTGGTAACACTTGATCCCTTCTAGTTGAAGGAAATAGTTCTCCACGTTGCAAAGAGAAACTGCATTTGTTTTATTTTCCTCCATTCACATGACCTAATGAGTCAGACTGATGCACTGATGTTAATCAAACAACAAAATCAATTAAAGACTTAAGCTGTAGGTTTTTACCACAGCCAGGAGAGTCCCCTGAGATGCAGTGTTGTAAAAGTCACCTTGGTTTCTTGCTGTAAGTCACCGGAAGTAGGCTAGAAGAAAAGTAGATAAAAGTAGTAGATACTTTTTAAGAAAAGTAGATACCAGCTAGTTTTTTCAGCCTACTGACATGTCATTGTTTCATAATGATGCAGTATATGGACTGACACAATCATAACATTAGTGTCTCAGATTTGTTTAGTTGATTAGATTTCAGCTCTGTTGCAGTGCATTTACATAAAGTATCATTTAAAGTAATTTTCTCCTTTATCACTTTTGTAAATCATTATTTGATGGGTGAGTTTATCTCATATATTTTATTACCTGTATGAACTCTTTCATTGACAAGAGGAGATGGCTTTGCGGAAGCACCTCTGAAGAAATTTATAGGCAGACTCCTCCAAGTTGTAGAGACAGCCTGGGAAAAGGCAGAGGGTGCTTATCCAAAATCTAAGGAACAGAAGATTGAAATTGGCGTCATGGGCTGAGGGCAAGACTTGACCTCTAGATGTTGGAAGAAGGAAGTATGGAGGGAGATTGTAAACAACCTCAAAAATTATCACTGCTGGAGAAACCCAGAGAGGAATGCAAAGACAGAAACAGTACAGTTAGTGAGACCCTTAAAACAGTTTCATGTAGTAAGCCTGTCTTTGGCAAAACTAGAGGAAAGGAGTTCACAGTGTTCAAAAAACAGAACCTGGGGGCATGGAGAAAGTGTACAGCTGTGTGGGTGCACCATGTAAGGCTGCACCCCAGAGAGTATTAGACCAGTGCAGATACTAGAATATGTAAATTATTACTTTGCTGCCACTTTAATAGCATTTTCTCTACTCATTTTGAGATCAGATTATGCTGTTATCAAGTTCCTTTCTTTGAGGAATTACATGCCATGTGCCATAGCACCATCACTTCCCAAGAGTCCTCAGAGCACAGCTCAGCAACTGGCTCAAAGTCAGGGAGTGAGAGAGGACTCTGGGGTACCACATGGATGGCAGCCACCGAGACCTGAACATGCAATAGCTACAATGTCAACGAGTGTCATATTTCCAAAATGCTGTTATCCAAATACTGTGGCTCAGTAGACCAGGCAGCTGTGCTTCCCTTTGGCAGCAGGAAGCTAGCAGCTGAACCTATTTCTTCCTCCATCTCCCACTCAGTTATATTCTTAATGCAAAACCACTCCGTTCTTTTTGGGGTATATCCTACAGAACTGTAATTCCAACCTCCTTAAAATTTAGTTTAGTTCTGGTGTATGGGAACAGTGCAAATGCTATTTTGAGGAGTAGAAAGTGAATTATTCTGCAGGCCTGTCTAAGGATTCCTCCTGAATGCAGTTTTCTGTGCAGTTAGTTCTKCATTCAGCAGCAATCACTCATCTAGGCTTTGCTTTAACTATTTTCTCCACTTCCTGAATTTGAATATTGTTATTATATGTTCATGTATATTCCTCTAGTTCCTAGAGGTCCTAGTCAGGACTAAGTCTAGCAAATGCCATACTCTTGCAGACAAAGGCAATTCCTTTTTGTGGGTCACAGACACAACAGAAAGGAAGGCAGTGAGGGACACCCAGCATAGGCAATGCCATTGCATACAGATATTAGATATATCTTCATCTACTCCCTGGCCATGATAGAAACATGACATTAGTGCCAACTATTATAATCAGTCCTTTAAGACATCATGACAAGCTCCTACAGTGGCACAGTAAAGCTTTAGCTGGTAGATTCACTGTTTCTGAATTGAGGAAATCTGTTCCTTTCTAACATGGAAGGGGTTTGAGTTGTAGAGAGAATGAGTATCTTTTAGATATCACTATAATAAAATTCACTGCTGTTCCTAGAAAAAAAAAAAAAGGGAAAACTTTTGGGCACTCACCATTGCCTTTTGATATGTGTACAATGCCTCAGAGCCAACAGTGCTGCTCTGTCTACTCTTGGTTGTACTTCAGGTGTGGAAAAATAACACAGAGCCAAAACTTGCAGAATGTGTTGGATATTTAGAAATGTATAAAAGACATAGAAACCTTCAGCACTGAAGCAGTGGGCTTGTTATATCTGAAGCAGTCGATTTCTTTCCTCATGTAGCAAACATCCAGCTCACAAAYAAGGGAACTCAAGGTGAAAGATTCAAGGAGGACTAAGTATAAGCATCCCTCTTCCTTACCAGTGCTATAATTAGTACAGAGCAATAGCACCATCAAGCTCCAGATGAACAATTACATCCCAGGAAATAAAAGCAACAAATATCCCATTATAAACAGTTGCATCTGTGTGGTACCACATAAGTATGCACCAGTGCCACCTAGCCAATCCCCAGTGTATGTCACTTTTACTGCTAGGCAAACCATGAAACAGCCATTTAGCAAATCACCTCTTCTACATGCTTGGCGAAATTTGTGGAACCAATTATTTTAAAAATTATACAATAAGATGAGCTTATTGTAATTAATAAGCTAAGAAATATATGAATGAAATGTGCTTACATTGGCCATATAAACTGTACAGAACTAGCTGTTTATCCAATGGCCCTGTCATCATCAAAGCTATCCTGATGCAATGTCCAGAGAAAGCTAGAGAATCCAGCTGTCTGTGGAATAACTTTCACAGACATAAAAATCCCGTAGAAATTCAAGGACTTTCCATTGAACTAAGCCAAGTGTTAAGTTCTAGAAAAGCTATTATCTCTAACTAGGGGTACTGCATGTTCTGAGAAAACTGCAGTCTCAAAGTTACCAGTATGCAGACCTCCATCCAGGAGAGAGTATTTTGCGTGTCTCRGTTTGACGGTAAAGAGAGTTCAATAAAAGAAACAGGCTTCCTAGTGCAAAATTYGTATCACATCTAATAGAATGGCCAGGGTAAAATGAACTGCAGTTAGTAAGCCTTGGTGTCTCCCAAAGCAAAACCTGAGATTCGAGCAACCACGGTTTTGGGAAGGTTTCTATTTCCGTCAGGACTTTGTGCTTCAGCGTCATTTCTGCACAGAATGGTAGCACTATGGCCAGAAAGAATCACTGGAATTAGGAGCATTTTTTCATCCTTCAGCATTACTGGAATGCACTAATGACATCCTCAGCCCACTGAAGATGACAGGAAGTCTCCTGTGACTTCAAAGGCACTGGGATTTTACTCTGTAACTAATGAAAGATAAGGCTGGAGGAAAGGGGTAATATTTTAATTAAATCAATTGTCTGAAGTGCAGTTCTCATTGTCACTAGATGGTGCAGCAGAGTAGCTTTACCTCGGATGAGTAGAACTAGAACTTTGGAAAATATCATGATGGGGGTTTTTTTGCAGGCAGAGCCCTCCATAAAAGAGGTCTTTCTTTCAGGACTATTTCTGTTTGCAGTTTGAACACAATGATCTTCTCTAGCGCTATTTGAAACTGAAAGAAAATGAGTGCTGCCTGTGAGGGCTACCTCATATCACTTAGTTTTAGCTATCTATGCCTTAACCAGCCACATGCAACCTCTGATTTATTTAGAAAAGCTGTGTGCCACAGTTGAGAACAAGAACCTAAAATGTTACATTAATCACAGGAAAGGTTAAAGAAAACTTGTGCGGATGATTTGTTGGGTTCACCAAACTTCATACTTGAGCTGTATAGAGGGTAAAAAAACAAGGATGGTTTTAAGAATTTTCTGTGATTCTGAAAGAAAAGTTTATGTGGCACTAACAAGAGATGTATTTTTCCTCCTGTTATTCTGTTTCTTCCTTTCCTCTTCTTCACCACAGGTGAAATAAAAAGCAAAGGAGGTGATGGAACCCAGTGCTGAGGTGGGTCATCTAGGAATCTTACTCAAACTGCTCCTTGTTCATAATAACAAGTGGTAAATTTCCTTTGAAGTTCTCCCAGCAGCAGTCCAGTGCCTATCAGCAGTCCATTACCTGTCTAAAATTTATGGTGGACAATTCCTAGCCTGTACTTTACGTACTTATTGATATAGCTCCTTCCACACAATAGCGGGATATTCCTGCTSCTTTATACCTAGCAGTTTCAGAGCTTTAGCAATAAAAATGTCTTTCTGCTTTCAGGAAAAGGCCAATTCTAATACTAAAACAACATTTGATGTGGCCTTGATAAGGGAAGCTCATCAAAACATCCAATATTGGAGTTCAGGTCTGAATCAAAATTATCAGATTGTCCTTATTGACTTTGATTATTGCTTGGAAACTAAATTGTCTAGGATGAGAGCAAAATGACTCGGAGATTTACAATTTGTTTTATAGTTTGAGCCTATCTCAACAATGAAAATAGATGATGCTTTGAAAGGGTAACGGCACATGTTCATTTCAACTCTGATTCTGAGAAGAGCTTCAGAAGATCATTTTATTTTTGCTTTATAAGTAGTGAGAAAATTGTGATTTTGAGAAAAGTACMAGAATGGTGTACTGAATTGTCCTGGGTTAAGATTAAAAATATGTGCTTTATTTTTTCCTCTAGGATGTTTCCTGCCAGCTCTAAGACAGGATATGATTTTGGAGAGAGAGAGAGAAGTCAGATTCTTCTGCAGTTCGTGCAGACATTATTTAAAACCCTTGAGACACAATAGTAAAAAACAGAAGTAACCAAAATAAGGCTAAATGCTAGYTCTCAAATTGCTAAGCCTTCATATATTAAAACATATTATATACCACATTTTCATTACTTTAGTATATTGTATAATTTGTTCTGTGAGTTGAACATGTCAAAAGAAGGATATAGAAATTCACTAATGATGAGATGACTGGCAGCAAGCTTGAAGCACGACTCTCTCAGAGACTTGACATATCAGTGGTAGGTGTGAAACTTCTGAACTCTGACAACATCAGTCACAATCTGTGTTTTATTGATTATTGACTGAAAAACAAATTAATACCAGAAGACAATTACTCTGGAGCTCATACCTGGGTCAGATATTCTTGTGAACTCTGTATATGTAATTGTACAAGTGAATGTCAATGCATATTTGGGCATGCAAGAGCACATTCTTCAAGAAAAATTGTGTTTTGCTCAGAAAATGCAATGCAGTTASGTATAAACGAAGATGTTAGGGTAGCAAGTGGTGAGACTACATTTTTCTGTTTATTTTCTAGAAGAAAATAATCACATCTTGAGCAACTATTTTGAGTTCTGTAAAAGTACAGCAAGCCAGATTGTGGTGATAACAAAACGAGGGAAAAATTCTCAAATGACAATTCAGGCCACTAAATCCACACTTATGTAAGCAATTAGGTAATTTTCAAGATTTTTCTCTCTCTGCCCCTCTGTGTGTATACAAGTGTATATTTACTATACACATATATACATATACATATTTAAATAGGTATTCCACTTGTGGGGGAAAAAAGGCAGGCATGGAAGGGCAACTATTCAATAAAATTGAATCGTATTCAACCTGAGCTGAGAGGTGGGGTGTGTATTTAGTTGTTAGAGTGCAAATAGTGAACAAAATGCATCTGAGATAGGAAGTACAGTCCTGGCAAACCRAAGAGAATCTGATTTTTTCTTTTAAAGGATTTTGAAAACTTGTTTTATAGACTCTTTTGTCATTTTTTGGATCCAGTTCTGGGCTGATAAAGTGAGAAGAAGCTGAAAAGATCTGAAGATGACTGTATGTGGGTATTTTGGTCCAAGCCATTCTCATGTGTCATTTGAGATGTGAAGAAGAGGTTTGGGAAGGCAGCATGAGGAGTAAGGGATATGTTAAACTGTGCATCGGGAATAGGAAAAAGAAGCAAAAGTTGTTAGCAAATGATATAAGTGGATGAGGATGGAGAGCATTGGATGAAGGTGGTACCCYGGACATTTTGGCTGTGTTGCAGGAAGGCTCAACTGTGTGAAAGATTGTGTTCTCCAAGTGTCMAATTTAAATTTGTGCTTGAGGGCTCATTCTGATGTCATTGTGCTTCGGATAATATTATGGAAGTTCTCTGTTATCAGAGACTAGGGAGATGATGCATATCAAAAGGGAAAATTAGTATAAGCATTCATATAATTAAATCCACTAATCCAATCATAATGGCACAACCGCTACGTCCTGTTACTGTCTGGAAACAGGATGTGTATCCCATAAGGCAATCACAGAGGGCAATATTTTAAAATAAATTCCATCACTTTGTATGTTAGAATGCTTAATTATGAGCAACCTTATATTCTAAACGTCACATTTTATCTCAGGAAATTAAAGGAGACACGTTTTTAAAAAGCAAAGGAAGGAAAAGTTTTTTAGCAATTAGTTCCATTTTACTTAAGTTCTTTTAAAATGTAGAATATCTGCTAATAAATATTGTACTTGATCAGTTTTGAAGTGTTCCATTACATTTGCTTACCATTTAAGACACATTCCTCTGCTTTTGAGCCCCTAAGAAATTTTGGCTACTGTGGTGGAAGTTGTTAGAAATGGTACTAAACCGATACCAYGTCCACTACAACATCTTGCCGTGACAGACTTGCTGTGACTAACATGCTCTCAGGTCTACATTTCCAAAGTGAGTATCTTGGGCACTATTTCTGTTGCAAGGCTTTTCCATAGTCTACTGAGCTATCTCAGCCACAAAAAGTTTTTTCCACATTTGGCCCCCTCTTAGAGCTGTCTCACTGCTTCTGGGTCCACCCAATGCTAACATCATCCTTCCCTTCTACTTGGGCAGCTCTGCAGAGTATGTTTGGTTACCCCAAGTCACTGGCCAACTTCACCACTGATGCCACCACCAGGAATGAAATCCTGTTAAAACCACGAGTGAGTGACCTGCACAAGGAGTCAGGAAAAGCTACTATGTGTTTGGTTGTGTTTTAAATCTTCAGGTGGCTTGCAGGCTCCATGAAGGGCTGCTTTCCCTCCTCAGTCTCGCTCATGCTCTGCAGAAGATGGATTCCTGCTTTCCCACCCCTGCCTGTTATGAAAAATGACTGATCAGATGAAGGACAACATCCAACACCCCACACACCTGAGAGTAAATTTCTTGCTCCTCCTCCAGGTCTGCCCTGCACACTTCTAGCTTTCATTCACTTTGGGAGGAGTTGGGACAATGGCTGTCAATGGCTCCTACCATCACCATTAACATTTGGAATATCAACAATAATCAGTTTTTGAGGGATAGGGAAGAAGGAAAATTACACATAATAATGAGAACCACTAATGGGTTTCTAATTCTTTTTTAGGTGTGACTCTTTGGGTTGGGATATTTGATCCCAATATCAATAGCTTCTCTGTCCCCGGGGCAAAAATTTAACGCTTTTGCTTTCTGAACTGGTCACTGTTTATAATAATATGCACACTCTTTATTACAATAATTTTTTTTCAACATTTTATGAAGTGCGCTTATTAAATGAAAGGGTAAGTCTGGCACTGGCAAGTCTCTTGTGCACTTTTTTTTCATATTTCCTTTCTTTTGGCAGGTCCATGAAAAGGGAGTAAGTTTCTGTGGGCTGTGCATGCTTTTCCACCCTTTTTCAGGATTTGTCACATCTCCTGGAAGGCCTTATAACTCACAAAACATGATTTTATATCCCAGCAATTTGCCAAGTCTTGTCAAATCCTAACATTTTTGTTGGCAACTATTTCCATCTCTCGGCTAAAAGGGAGTAACTTAGATCATCCAGTCACAATGCTGTTCTTTGGATACCTTTTTATGGCCGAAGTGTTAGTTTTGATACACAGTTTAATCTCTCTTTGCAAGGGGCTGCCCTCTATATTTCATGTCCTCACTCAGTGAATCTTTTGCAAAGTGGACATGCTGCTTCATCAGCTGATTTTCCATTTTTACATGTCTGCACTTGCAGTCCCACTTCTCTCTGAAAAAAATGATCTGAGAAAAAAAAAATTAAATAGAGTTAGTACTTCTTACTTCTTTCAGGAACAGTTCCTTTGTTAGGTACAGTTGCAGTTACCTCTACTATACTGTGAGGGAGACTACACTGAGCTGATCCTGTATTTACTTTTTTGGAAGATGCTTTTTCATGCTGATTATTTTTAACTCATCCCCTTCACCTTAGTGCAGCAACAACAAAACTTCAGCTCTTGGGATGTGTAATAGGAGTCATTTAAACCTTTAGGACAGGAATAAGCTTAAAGACAAGTTATTGTTCATTGGAGCTTGTTCAAACAGCTCTGAGAGAATTTTGGATTGTTTAAAATGCCTAAAGAATAAAATAATTCTCATCTTTTGCACGGAACACAATTAGTGGTGAAAAAACCAAGAGGATATGGGATTTCCTCAGGTAGGATTTGTGAAGACAATATTTATTGGTTTTGGTTACTAGCTCCAAGAGAAGTGAGAAATGTTAATAATAAGCAGTGCAACAGATGTGAGATTGCTACATCTTGTCCTGCCATATGCTCTTTGTTATGAGTCATTCTGGATGCCATCCATCCCCGTACCAGTGCTCACTGGAAGCATCAATCTGTAGCAGGAAGGGTGAAGGGAGGCATATGCACAGAACAGCTGGAGGGGCCTGCCCATCTCCTCAGCCACTTCAGAAGGGGGGGATGCAAGAGCCTGGCCGCGTTTACATTCACCACCATCTATACATGACCTAAGCCAGGCCGAGTCCCGCTTAATTGGTACACAGCAAATGAGRAATCCCCTCCCAGCAGTTATTTTTAGTCATTCCTTGTGACATCTTTGGATAGCAGTAGAGTGTGACCTCCCTCTGAAATGAAGCACTCCTTGCCCTTTAGCACCGTGTTGCTTAAATTCATTTCAAGCATGAATGTATTCAACAGCCTCTCTCCGTCTCATATTTTCAAGGGGAAATTAGGATGGTACATTGTCACACTTAGTCATACAAGGAACCCGTGGTTAAAGTCGTACCCCAGATGGACTCCGTCCTTTTTTCTTCCTGTTTGAAAGCAAACACCCTGCCTTCTCATGCACTAGTTCAGTCTTGTATATCGGCAGTGGGGGAGAGGAACAGATGCCAGAGAAGCTGGAAGAATAGAAAGGACAGGCTGCTGCTACSTCTGGTGAGAATCAGCTCAGGAGATCATGGGTAAGGGGCAGCAAAAACAAATTTTCTGCAAGATATCCAGGTGTTTTTCTTTCAGTTTGAGGAAAACCTCACTAGCTGTTAAAATAAAAGCTACGCACTTTAAAATTGGAACTTATATCGGCAACAAAGCCCTACCTGATAAGTGCAAGCATTGAGATGCCTTCACTTCTCTCTCTGTCTCTCTCTTCTTTCCTTAAGCTTCCTCACACCCCAAGGAACAAAAAAAAAAGGTCTCTAGCTGTTTGGTGAGAATTTGTAATTGAGATGTTCATCTTGTTAGAGCGAGCAAATTGGCAAATCCCCATGCACCTTTGCCATGCAAGGGCAGAGCTGGACAGGCAYGCAGTGGGAGGCAGACAGCCCCAGTTGTCCCTGGGTCCCTGGGACTCCAGCTCAAGAAAAAGGAAGCTGTTGTGATACAGAGGGAAACAGGAAGCTATTTACTTTAAAGGATTTCATGCTTTGCTCCAGAAAACTGGCTAAAATTCTGATCTATTTTTGAGGGGAAATTTCAAGGTATTGCCATGCTAGTAATATTTTTGGTTGCTTAAACTACCTTAGCGAGGACCCAAATGCCTTTAGTTCCTTGACATGTCTAAACTTCAATGAGTCATATCTACCTTTYTTTTTTATTTATTTTTTGGGTGGCTAATCTAATTTTGACTGTGTTGCACCCTGCTGTGCTGGTTGCAGGGCATTGCAATCTGACCCCTCGAGGTGCTGAGTGGTTCTCTCAGCACCTACACATCAGCATGGCCTCCGTGCTCAATCCTGTGCAATGCTTGACTGGAAAAGGCCTCTAGTCTTTAACAGTAAGAATAAGACTGTCATRTCACAAGACTGGTACATGTTGACCTACAGTCCTGGTTCTAGGCATGTTTCAGGATGATACAGATTGCCTGTGCACCTTCAGAAGCCAGAAATGGCTCAGTCCAGAGAAATATTTCTAATCAATTTAATAGACTACATATTATRAGCATGGTGATTATTTTTTTTCTTTCCCACAGATTAAGTTGTACCAAAATTTATATTAGGTTAGGGAATGTTACACTGTAACAATTCTCTGTGTGTGTATATTAGATTTGAAATGTTTATTTTGGTATATGATCCAGAGATTTCACCCTCTGCATCCCTCTYGCACTGTGTTGAAGCCAAACAATGAAACTTGTTCTTTTAAAGTCACAATCTCCTTAGCGTTTTTTACGGCATGGATTTGTAATAGAGGGACATCAGTCTCCTAAACAGTCCACCTTGGTTTTTTCACATGCACCAAATGGGGTATTTTTCAATGAAAGGTACATCTGCAAAAGGCCCTTTCATCAGAAAATGCCTGTCTGTTAAAACAAGGGATTTTTTCCCTACAAATAAGCACCATTTGGAGGTAATGTTTACCATTACCATGTGTCCAAGATGCATTTTTTTGGTAAGACTATATAATAGCAAATGCACATGGCTTTATTACTGTAAATTATACTGACATTTGGGAGAGTTATTACAAATATGAAACCCAAAGGTAAAAGCTCATCTGGATGATTATGTATGTATGTATTTGCACACTGCACTTTCGGTTCTCATTTTGGCAACCATAGGCTGGATAGTTAATCCGGATATTTCCCACCCTGGCACTGGGACATGTTCCCCCTTTGTGGCAATAGCAGATATGGAATTTTACAAGTCTGCTCTGTCTGTTCACTAATGGGGTTCACCTTTTACCTCCAAGAGCCTGATTTTAAATCCAGGGTTTACAGGTTCAGACACTGCGGGCAACCTAGCCAGAGGTGTTCTCATACGGGCCCAAAGACAGTAACAGAAAAGCCAAGTAAAGGATCATAATTTTATCCTTCCACACCATAATTCTTCTTCCATCTTTGCTGGATATCAATATGTCTTTCCAGATTTTGTGATAATTGGTGATTCAAAATAATTCCCAGAGAGAAATGTGCTATTTCCCAGAGACAGTGGTGCATTTAAGTGTATTTTTATGGTAGATGAGGTTTTGGTGTGTCATCTTTGAAAATATGGGCAAATAGATTATTTCTTTGGTCCAACAAAAACAGYCACAGAAAAAGAAAAGGATGCAAAATTCAGGGTGTTGCAAGTTCACTCTCAGAGCTAAGCTGTGGTCTCTCTATTTTGCTATTGCCAAGAATGCACGCCAAGTCATTGAGGTTGACCACGTTTTATTACCTCTGTTTTTGCTATTCTACCTTATTCCTGAGACAAGTGGGAAAATTGTGTCTGAAAACTGTCTTTAAACCCTGGACTTCTAGATTGGACATCTTTAATGAATACTGGASGTGTTCCACTGCTGTGCACTGCTGTCTGGGTTGCGGCTTATTAGATACTGTTTTGAAATCCATAATTATAACCAGGTTTGCGATGGGTCACATACTTCTGTATACAAAAATTTCTGTCATTCTGGTATAGCTACTATTTCAGAGGAGATCAACTGGTTCAGAACTAGCATTTGAATACTTTTAGCTTTACTCGTTTTGGCCTTCCTTCCCTAAGGTGTGAAAAATGGCAATTTCTGTATTTCTGGGAAATTAATTTTCACGGTTGACTTTGGGCCAGTAACCCGAAGTGCTAACATAGTCCATATGTCTGACTAGTGAAGGTTGAGTGAAAAGTATGAAAGTTCTAGTGAAAGTCCATTTTTCCTGCTTCTTTTCGTAAATTGCAGGATTCCATTATACTGACGATAATTCACGGTTATTCCAGTCCGAGCACTGATCCCCAGTGAAGCTGGGATGAAGGTAAAATGCATGGAATTTGTTCTCTATAGGTGCTGCTTTTCATGCTGAGCAAAAGCTCAGTATTTATAATTTGCTCTCCTGTAGTATTTGCCATCTTTCCGCCCCTCTCTTAAGACTATAATTCCTGCCTGATACTTTCTTTTTAAACTCTCTCTCAATTTAATAGACATTTTGTATTTTCTTTAAATAAATGCTGTCACGCAGCTCTACTACTTCCTTTATTGAGAAAACACTCATGCGATGGTGGAAAAAAATTGAGAGGGAGGGAGAAACAGAGAAAGGAAACAGAAATCATAACCAAGAAGTTCGCACTGATTATTGAAATAGTCAGTGTTCCCTCGGGCTGAGGGAAAGGAAAAGGCACTTTTACAGTGTCTTGGAATATTTTTCTTCTGCACAATTCTGCCTTTTCACCACATATTCATGCTACAGTGAGAGAGCAGGAAAGAAAAGAAAAAGGACTCGGAGGTTTTACAGTAAGTTTTTTCATTATCTTTCATAGTGACACTTGCTAGTAACAAGTCCCAGGGAATATTAACATTCAGTTTTTTAAGCTATAATTCTAAATCCTCTTTGTGTAAAATTATTTAGCAAGCACATTATTTTAGTACTAATGGTTTCTCCTCAGCTGTGAAAATTTTGTAGCTTAAGTCACAGTGACACTTCTAATGTAAAGTCATTGCAATATTTAGTACCATGTTATTACTAGTGGGAAATATTTATGTATTTGCAGAAGGTTTTAGTAAACCTCAGGTCCACTTTTCAGCAAGGTATTTAAAGACAGAAAAGAAACAAATAAAGACAGTGAAAGATTCCAGTGAAGAGCTTCTGTACAGTCAGGAGGGACTTCATGCAAACATGGAGCATCTCACTGGGCTAAAACACAAATTATAATCAGAGAACTGCAATATTTTAAGAAATTCTGCCTATCAGAGACTACTATTTTTTTCTTTATGAGTTGACTCAAATTCAGATTAAATTAAAATCAGTCTTAAGATTCATATTTGTTTCACTAGGCTTCGGATCTTGCCAAAACAAGTCACTGGCAAAAGGTCTTTCCGATTTCAGAGAACACAAAGGGTTGACGCTGTCACAGTGGCGGCTGCAGAGGTGAGCTCTGGACAATCAGCACAGCAGAATCAGGCCCAAAGGTGGAGAGAGGAAGGATGCAGCAGTTTTCTCCTCCACAGGAAGGTATTGGGTACTGTTTGAAAAACTGACTGTCTTACTCTAACTGACAAAAATATGACATTAAAAATGTTCGATATTAAGGTATAAGTAGCAGTAAATTACTGAGTTCCCTTTACAAAAAAAAAATACAAAGGCTTCCCCCTACAACTGCCAAATGACTACCTGATTTTGCAATTGCAGCATATTTCTCCTCTAAAACTGCTACCAATCTTCCAAATACAAGCAATAACTACATATGGACATGTTTAGTAAATCAGAAAGAGTAGACTGATTGCTGGGAAATGCTTTGTTTCCAATTATTTTCTCCATAAAATCTAGAATCCCAGATAAACAGAGTAGCGAAATCCCAGTGGTTTATCTGTAAGTATACACTGATTTAGAAATGCTATTAAAATTGCTTATTTGAAACCCCCTAGCAGAGAAAACTGAAAGCAAAAATCTCGTCATATTGATCTACTTTAGGGTTACATTTAAGAATTTTAGGATGGACTACCATTGTGAGTAAAATCTTCCCTATTAAATGAACCTGAGTTTTTGTACTGCCAATATATAAGATATATTTCTCATGTCCAGTACATATGGCACTTGCTAAATCAGCTCCTGACACGCCAGCTGATTTTAATAGGGGAGGCTAAGAGATACACCATTACTTCTTATTTCTAATGTGTTTCTTAATACGAAATCTGTCATTTTCTGTTGTGATGCTGACTCAGCAGTAGGTTTATTTCCAGAATTACTAAAACAACTTTCCTCTCGGCGTAGCAAGGGACCCATGACTCACTGGTACAGACCAGTGAAACAGAAAGAGGCCTTTTTCCATCTTTTAATATTAAAAAATAAACTAGTAAGAGTTCATAAAACAGTCCTAGGGAATTTCTGTGACATAAAAAAGTAGAAGTAGATCTCATTTCACAGACAGACTGAACACAACCATATTTAATTTGGGTTGCATCTTAAATATAGAGCTTGCATTATTTTACAYGTTGCAAAACAAGATTTAGAGGGATCACTTTTTATTTGCTTATACCTACTTCACATATGTCAGAATCAATCACTTTTTCAGACAGATGGCTTTTTACTCATATGCTGCAGTAAAGTGACATTTTGTACATGTAAACTTTATTTTGGTTCCCAGCACTTAATGACTGCTCTTTCCCATTCCCAAGTTTTTGGGAACATTCATGTACTAAGTACAGGGTTCAGAGACTAAAACTACAAGAACACCATTTAATTCAAAAGGATATTTTTCAGGCTTTTTTTTCCCCCTCTTTTTCTGAAAATGGATAATCTCCCTTTCCAACATCATCAACAGCATTTTAATAAAGAGCAGCAGAAGGCATGTTACTCTTCTAATAAATCTAATAAATTAGCTAATAAATCAGCACTGGGGTTTTGGTATGATAGTTATATATTGATCAGTTTTTGTGCAGATTTGAACAGGTACAGGCACCTATGCACATAATTTGTATGCATAAAAGCAAATTTTTAAGCTGTCACGAAAAAGGAGACTTTGCGTTTCCTACTATCATGATTCTCAGCTACGAATTTGCACAACATCTTTCCTGGTGGCCTCAAACCCTTTTTGAACCAAGGAGAGAGCTGGAAAGAGCTTAATGGGAGTAAAATCCTGTGGAACCCCAAMAGCGTCAGCAATTTTTCGTAGACAGTCAGAAACTGCTATTCTGAGTCAGAGGAATGTCATAGAAGACTGACTTTGCTAATGCTTTTAGATATCACCAGCATCTCTCATATATGATTCCCAAATTGCACTGATGGATTAGCTCTTCCTTACTCTATGTCCATTTTAAAGTTATTGGAGCTTTCTGACATCCGTGGCATGGCACTCTGAGGACATGTTGTCCTTGAGCTCAGGTTGGAGTGAGGGGCTCAGACTTCATGGCTTCAGCCATTCTTCTCAGATCACACACTGTTCTTGCCTGTGAGGTCCCAGAGAGGTGGCTGCTCTCAGGACTGCCCTGTTTAGAATGAGCATGAAGCCCCTCAGCGATGTGGAACATAAACAAGACATATATGATCCTTGTCATTCTCTCCTCCAGCTTGCTCTCTCCTTGCAGGATGCAACTGGAGACAGAAGAAACTGATGGTAGAGGAGAGAAAACCCACTGACCAATATTAAGCTTCACAACACCCTCTTATTTGACACCCCTTCTCCCCGACTCCTTGCAGTCTGTAACTCTGCCTGTGGTCCTGAACCCCCAAATAGGGCTGCCACAAAATATCTTCAACATTTCCATTTTTCTGTTGGCAGATATGAAAACGCTAGGGTTTTGGAAGACCAAAAATAGCAGTTGTTCAAGCATCCTCTTAGTCCGTGCAGTTGCTCCTCACTACCTCTGTGCTCCCGATTCTGACTTTTTTCCAGCCTGCTTTCACAAGAACTTTGTCATGGCTTTCCATAGCACCACTTAGCTGGAATATTTCCAAATTTAGCAGCTCAGGCTGTCAATCTGAAAAGACCTTTATACCCCTATGGAGCTCTTCACATCCAGAACTAAATGTAGGTTTCAATTTTGGTTTTGCCACTAACATGTTATGTGATGTAAAGCAAAATATTGAATCCTGCTGTAAGGTTTTTTTTTTTACAAATATGCTCTCCCACTCCAAATGTATGTCATTTAGCTTATAAGATTTTAGTGGTAGGAAAAAGTTTTTCTGGGCACACGCATTGAAGAAAGTGTTCAGAATTGCGACAGATACCACTATAACTTGAATAACAATACTTCACTCTGTCCGTTCCTTATCTGTTTATCAACTGCACATTTTTCACACAGGGTTTTATATTATACATTCACACATTGTCCTTCTCCGTCACCTTTCCATTCTGACCCTGTTTATACACTTCAACAATACATGAATAGAGGTTCAGAAATAAAACAGTTAGATGTTCGCTGTTATCCCAGGGTATTGTGTTCATTTTCTAGTAAGTGCCTCTAGTGCACTGGGGTCCCTAATCAATGTAAATATTGTTTAAGATGAACATTGCAGTGGGCATACCATGGAGCCAGACCACCAGCAGAGCATTAAACAGGGACAGATGTGAATGCCAGGATAAAAATGAAGACATTCCTGAAGTGTAAGTATGTTACTTATAATATGTCTGTTTATAGGAAATGGTCGTGGAAAACAAAACAAAACAAAACAAAACAAAAACTTCTGGAAAATAAGAATGTAAATTAAAGTCGTTGTGTTGAGATACCTTTTTTGTTTGTTTGTTTTTGCTAAAATAGTGAACTGAAAGTGTGTGATATTCTGGTATCTTGAATAATTGAGATCTTATAGACTTAATCTTGTATGAATGCTTTTAATGACTTTACAAAGGTATAATCAGTTTGGTGGTTATCTGTACTGGAGAAAAATGCATGTTTTTATTTTATACACATAGTTTTCTCTCGGAGGTAGTACCCTGTATAAGATTGGAGGATCTAATTAGGATAACAGACAAATAGTTTCATGCTGTCTCAACCAGTCATTCAAGGAGAAGCCATGAGAGAGATAAACCTCTTCTAGTAATTTATGAAGATCATCTGATTCCCACTTCTTTCTTAGTAGTAGATTCATGTTGATTAATTCACTAGCTGTCAATTTCCATGAGCAACCATACAGCAGGTCTCCTACTGATATTTAAACACGTTCGTTCCTTGCTGGCTTTGCAGCCAGGCTGCTCTCTACACTGCCCTGATTTAGAGATTATTGGTAAGATTTGTAAAGGATTTGGAGCCCCCACTGCACTGACTATTCATGGTTCTTGTACACATGCTGCCTGTCCGTGTGAGGGCAGGGGAGGCAGCGGTGCCTACTGCTCTGGAGCTGGTAATGGCGCAGGCTGACCCGCATGGGGCCAGGAGGGGCAGGGGTCCCTTCTGGGGCAGGTCGGCAGGATGGGCACCCCTTTGGGGTAGAAGCAGGGTTCGGTATCCCCACTGGAGGAGGGCAGGGCCAGGGAGAAAAGTCCCCCAGTGGAAGGAGGGATGGGAGGCAACTCATCTGATGTGGTGGTTTGGAAAAAGGACTGCCGTTATTTCTCCAGGATACCAGGGAAGACGCAGCCCTTTCCATTTGCTATGGAGAAAGGGATCTCAGAAGTTCTCCTATGACTGAGATGCATTTACAGAGTGCTCTGTCCTCAACAGGATCCACAGCTGGAAAGTTTCAGCCCCTACCTGCCACAGAGAGCTGAAACATCTATGAAGAGGAACTATATAACTGAGACTGCAACAGATGAATTTAAAACAAGCCACAATGTTTGATAGCAGGGTGGATATCAGGTTGTTATTACTGCAGAGCTCTTAGTAGGAGTCTGATTTAGCTTCAATATTGATTTCTCAAACAGTGATGCCAGAGAATCTGGTGGAACTAGCATATCGGATTACTGTCTAAGCCAACAATAATTTAGAACTGAGTTGGTTAAGCAGGACGGTTTGGGATAGGTCAGCAGACTTCATTATTCGTTGTTCTCCATTTTGTAGCAAAATCAACCACAACAGCAGCCTTCTTAAATGTGATTAGCACAAACACTATTGTTGTTTGACACAGTGTATCAGATATAATGATTTCCATACCAGATCTACAGCTTTGCTTTTTTACTTTCTTGATTGCATAATTGAAAGCAGCAGCTTTATCTTTCTTCTACCTCTGGTGGAAGTCATTCAATAAATAGTACCAATTGCATTACAGCTTAGAAATGGTCTGATGTAAAAGGCACTGCATTTCACTAACTCTTGCCAATGCAAGAATACTCTGTACCCAACCAAGGCATTACCTTTACTTTTAAGAAAACAACTGAAAGTATGCAGACTGCATGTCAATATTGAAAGCACCATGTAGGCTGCAGCAAAATCACTTTATGCCTGAGTTATCCTGTATTCTGTATCACCCTGCTGGGTGGTTGTTCATGTCAAGTATAGGGTTTAATATTAAGAGCAGTCACTGCACTAAAAAGAAAAATATGTTTACTGTTTTCAGAATTTATTTTGCATTTGCCGAAAAGGCTACTCTTACTAACACAGGTCGTTTTACCAAAATTTAGGGAAAGCAGGACCGAACCCTAAAAGTGGCTCTCTGTTAGAAAAAAACAACCSTTTCCTGAAAAACCTATACTTATGATTGACCATATGCATGCAAATATTTCCATGACTACAGAGGATATTGATTGGTCCCTGTGGGACTACTCATGTGTATAAATGCTTGAAGGATCAAGTTCTAATTTTGCTCAATATCAGAGCTAATTGCTGTAGATACTCTTGGCAAAAAATTAAGGTTGTCTCCTGGTTGTGGCAGTTGAGGATGTTCCATGAATGTTTTTCATGGGGTGATTTATTACACATTCACTTTTTTAAAACTGTCCAAATACAGTCAGTATCTATTTATAAAACTAAATTTAACAACTACRAAATATGTGTTATGGTGCCAGTTTGAAACATATTCCTAATAGCTAGTTTTATGTATGATGGACCACCAGGAAGCTGTCATCAGAGTAATACTGTGCCTTTCTATGCATTCCCTAGGTTTCTTTTTTACTTAATAGACTGTTTAATAATACTGTAGTCAAAACTGAACAATAGAGATTAATGATTTGATGTAAGAATACTTCAAGGTAAAAATTAAACACGAATAACATTCCAGCTGGTGATATACTATGGAAGCCTCTCATCATGTAAAGAAGAGTTTCAAGAACAGTTTTAGAAAATCAAGACACATAGAGAACATGTGAAAGGAGCATGTTGTGTAGCATATCACTGGGCAAGCTCTACCTTTTCATGGGAAAGGTACTACGGAGACCACACAAACATTAAAAAAAAAAACAAAAACCCAGAAACAAAAACCACAATCCAAAACAAAACAAAAACCCCAAACCCGTTGTTTCAAGGAACTCCTCAGAGCTAGAAGAGAGATTCAAAAGTGACCTAACCATAAAACAACAAATGTGAGGGGAAGATACGTTTTACTTATTTTTTTCTCAGTTATTGTTGCATGAGAAAATTTCTGTGTTGCAGACACTGCACGAAACAGCAATGTCATATTTTTCCTTAATGCTTTTGATTTACTGGGCTCATAAAATGTAAGACCAGAAGCTCTTCTTAATATGGACTCATTCTGCTGCTAATGCACACAGGCTGTTTTTTGTCTTAGTGTCAATGCAAGAGAACTTCACTTGATCTGTTTGTAAGACAGTAGAAATGTTGCCTGCAAAAGGGAAAAATAATTGTGTAAGGGTTTACAGCATCAGTTGCTACATTAACAGCTCTCAGCTTGCATTTGTTGTTTCAGCATGACCCTTGGAAAACACATTCACAAGGAAGGAATGGGGAACCAGAGAAAGTCCATTACAAAAGCATGCCTGTGCAGGTGTGGAGAAAGTTCCAGTCCCACAGAGGTGCTGTTGCTGCTGTTTTCAGCATCAGCCAAAGGTTAATTTCTCCTCTGTGGCCAACTGCTCCGGCTCAGTGGGCATAAGCAGTGGGGGTATGGCTCTGCTTCCACAGTCTCTCCCGTCTGGGATACACCAGCCCAGCAATCAGCCTGTATCCTACACCAGTCCCAGGCTTTCTCACCCAACACTGCCCAAAGATGCTTCCCACTGCCCACGGGCACCCTGAAAAATAGCCAAGCAAAATCCTGTTCCTGTCAATGACCAGCAAGAAGCCACTGAGTTCCATGGAGATGGAAATGGCTCTTCTTGTGGCTTTTGGCTTTGCAGCCAATTCCAGTAGGCAGCACGGGTACTCTGGCAGCAGAAGCCCTCTGATACACTAAACTATGCTAAAGTAGTGTTTAGAGAAATAGTAATTACTAACATCCTCTCTCAGTCAAGCCGACACTAACCAGGCCTACTGCTAGGTGTGTGTATATACATACTCACACTCAATAGATAAATAGATACGTGCATATACTCCAGGAAAAATATCTGTCTGGAAGGTGACGAGGTYTCACTTTAAATCAAGTACTTGACACTAATAAAAACAATGTATTCAGCCAGAAGATCTCGCACACTGACTGGCTACAAGGTAAGTCAGTATTAAGCAACCCTTTATTTTCTGCGCTCTCTGTTGGTTTTTTCTATATCACAAGCATTCTTTGAATCTTCCCAAGTGTTTGTAAAGAGATACTTTAAAATGTAAGCTTTTTTTTTTCGCCTACTTAAATGAATTTAATCAAAAGAAATATGGTGGAAATTTGGCAGGAATTGCATATGTTCCATGGTTTTAAAATGACCCAAAATACTGACAACTTTACTTTAAGACTATCTGTCATTACTTCCTCCCTTCTCATAAGGGATTTTACTATTCAAACTGTTTTGTCTGATTTCTTTTTAAAGAATTACAAGTGGGAGGTAAAACCTTCAAAGGTATCCACATGAACTGGGGAGATTACCAAACTGATTAAGGTGTCAGAGCACCTTTTGCAGAGAGAAAAAGGCTCATTAACTATGTGGATGTTTGAAAAATTTGATCTAATGTTCCTTCCTAATAAATTTCCTCTGATTTTTGAAAGACTATCAATCAAATCGTCAGCAAATAATTTACTATCTCTTAATAGCAGACAAACATTAATAACAAAATACGACTTGATGGCTTGATGAAATAATCAAATAGTAATCAGGAAACGAAAAGTCTTACTAAGCCGTCTTATTGCTTACAGCTATTTGTTGTTATTCTTCTTAGTACAAAAATCAAGTACTGGCAGTCAATATAAATCATGCACAAACAGATTTTGATATCTACCTTAGTAATACCTCCAGCAGAATTATGTGGCTAATATTTGTTGTATTTTTCTGGCAGCATTTCTTAGAATATTGATTTCTGGAGAGGAAAAACAGTGAGTGATTTTACAGAGACAGAATTAATTTAAAAAACACATCTGACTGTATACATCTTGTTTTCTGTGAACTTGATTTTACTCTCACTCAATAYTCAATTCTGTAAGACACTGAGCAGCCAACCTCCATTTCAGCAAAATACTTAAATACAGATTTCACTTTAATCCTATCAATTTTACTGAAACTCCACATTTACCAATGTTGGCGAGAAACTTCAGCAGAGCTACACATTAAAAGCAAGAAACCTAGTACTCACTGCAATTCACTCAGAGAATATTAAAGGCCATGCTTAATGATTAGCAACTGAATTAATTCCATTCAAAAAGAACTAGGTAGCAGTCTTTTCCTCATATCTTTTTTTTGGGTGTTTCTTTGTGTTTCCAGTAACATTTTTAGGATCTATTCTTGCAAATATTTTTCTACATGAGTAATTCAATTCCTCTGATAAATACTACTGAATTCACAAGGGCTGTATTCAAAAGCGAAGTTACTTATCTGGGCAAATGCATCTAAGAGGGGGCTGCAAGGCAGCTCCCCATGACAGTAGAAAAGAGAAAAATAGCCTTAGCCTGTGGGACTAAGGCCTGGAGGATTGGGCCCATAGCCAGTGACATTATAATATTTTTTTTTAATAAGGAGGAAAACCCACGCATGAGTGAAACCATATGGAAAACTGAGTTAAGGTGAGGAGGTTTTAAATAATGCTTATTTATCATTTTGAAAGAGAAAAAAAATCCTGTTCCTGCCTATTGCATTTTATACTTTAAATGTAGGGACTGATTCTTTTGCCAAAATTCCTCTCCTTGTCGGGGGGAGAGTTATCTGTTTCGACCGCTGCAGGATCAGGCCCTGAAAAGTCGTTACAAGCTTATTGGCAAAGCTTGCTCACTTCCACCCCTCTCCTATTTTCTGTTTTTCCTATCCCTGCACAGGAAGAAAATGAAAAGTTAAGCTAAAATACATTAACCAATATCAGTATATTAATTGGAAAATTCAGCTTATCCTTTTTGCTGTTCATCTGAAATTAATTAAGTGTGTAGAATTACAAGGTGGGTGTACCACAGGCAGCAGTCCAGGCTCAAGTTAATCAAAAGAGCACATGTTGAATGCATACAATTTAGTTAAGGTTAATCCAGTGAAGATGATCCCTCGCTGGTCCTAATTACTCTAGGTGATATATTGTGGAAGGGGAAAATAGGAAGGAAGGGAAATTTTGTCCTGCTGGTCTACCAGGATTTTCTAATTAAATTTAGTAGGCTACGCACAGGAGCAAATAGTTTCAATTTAAAGAGAAGACCACACTCCAAGGGTACTTGTCTGAAATGAACGTAAGGAACTTTGAGCTTATATAGTTCAGCATCACACCTTGAAAATATTAAAGTTAAAGCTGGTCATTGTGCCTTTACAAGTTTCCGAGATACTGGAAGCACTGTATCTCTCTGAGCACTTCAGACCTGATGTACATTTTTTGCTGAAATTGTGATGTTACTGTATAGAGCTTGAGAAAAGGTAAYGACACGTTAAACCAGGCCTAGTCTGTTACTTCATTACCCTCACCCGAGGAGCAAACAGCAGTAGAACAGAGCTAATTTGCYATAGAAATATGTTGGTTTTGTATTAGCAGAAGCCTTTTCATTTAATCTTCTTTTATTATGTCAATCCAAAAGAAAACAAAGGTCTTTTTAGGACTTGTTGACATCATGTTCTGTGTTCATTACCTCATTAAGTTGCTTTTTCTCCATGTTTGTCCTTTGCTTCAGCTTTCAAGGAATCTTATGAAAAGCTTTTTTTTTCTCTAGCTATATGCATATAAAAGTTGTCAAATAATTTGCTCTATTTTTCAGGTTGGTGATATATTTCTGCTCAAGTGGAGGTATCTGTTTCTGATTTATTAACATTTGATCCCCTGGTTTCCTGCCATTGATCAAGACTAATACTCAGCTCAGCTGATGAGTTTTATATGAAATCYGATATTGCAGGAAGAAAGAAAAGTTAGTACCATTTTTAATATTTTCCTATTTCAAGGATTTTCCAGGCCCGGGACATGCACACAAAACACCTAGCAATATTGGGCAGAATGTATTATAGACATATATGTGTATACATAACATTTCCCTGGGATAAAAATTTTTGGAAGTAAAACAAGTATTTATCAATAGAACAGATGTTTGCTTGGTGTCATTCACATCCTGTAAACTGTATATACATTTACACCCCACCGCCAAAACATGGTTTCACCCTACTACTGACCGTCTGTCTGCCATTCAATCTCTAGTTAAGTCACGGTCAATAAGGTCAACTCTTTGGCAACATCTGTATTTGATCAGTTCACACAAAATAGGAGCCTTCCTAATGCCTGACTACCCTGAAGTATTTTAAGAGGCAGCATATTACAATAGTTGATTCACCGCTGCTGCAGACTCTGCACTTGGAAGATTTTTGCCTCCTCTGAGGAACAGAAATGTGAAGATTAAAATCCTTTCTAGCAAAATAAATCTCTGAAATGAGCAGGTTTAGCAGCAGAGTAGTTTCTAGACTGACAAGAAGCATTTAGCAGTTTCTCTCCCCGAGTCCCTGGTCTCTTGGTGTAGGGATTTGGGTTTGTGATATTTTATATTTTAACCCTGTTCTGCACGAGGATTATGTTTAAAGCATGTCTAGGTTGTTGCAAAGTTGAGAAACAAAGTCAGAGGGAAAAACTATCTGCAATTTTACTTCAAAAACCAACAGTGAGGATTAATGCAGCCAATTGTTTCCTGTTGGTGTTTCCGTGCTCGGCACAGGCAGTACTTTCAGCAAGTCGGTGTACTTTCCTTCAGATGGGTCAATGCAAATTCTTCCCTCAAAGAAAGCAAAATATTCTGGGTGGAATCCTGGCCCCACTGAAGGTGATGGAAAATACTCTGGCAAAACTGAATGAGACAGGATTTAACCTGATGTTACCACTGCATTATTTCAATGCTGTGAGCTATCTGAAAGTACAAGGTTAGAAATTTGATTCCGAGCACAGTCGGACTGGTGCCACTTTATTGATGTTCCTGGGTTTAGAGCAAATGGGAATAAAATCTGGCCTCTGGGAATGGGATCATGGGATGTGTTTTTGTTTTTTTTTTTTAATGTTTGCTTTAGGAACAAAACACTTGACTCTTGGGAAACTCGGAAAAGCAAAACCAGTGCCCTCTGATGCCATTATACATGGCAAGATTTGGAACCTGACTGGAGATGATTATACCTTGATAAATACAGCCACCAATGCTCCAAATATACTGCTGGTCTTGCTGGTCGTGTTCAACACTGAGGAAAGCCTGACCATTGAAATGCTTTCACTCTGCTGGGTGTTGGAAAAACTAGGATAGAGCATTAAGTGTGGCAGCATCCCAGCACCAGCCACGAGGTTGCTTAAAATGGGACAGGGCTAAGCAATATCATGGGCAAGGGGCAACTGGCACCTTTTTGAAACTCACCTGAAGAGAGGATAGCTTTTAAAATATTTTTATGATGGAGATTTTGTTCACAAAATATGGTGTTGAGAAATTAATGTTTTTGTTGGTGCTTTTTTTTTTTTCCAAAATAATTCCTATTTATTTACTGTCTGTCATGCTGAATTTTCAATGGAAACATTTGACTGAAAAACATAGCAAGGAGCAGTTCGACTAGTTCAGTGTACAGTTGGGATAAAATTTGAAAGCACCTTGAAGCAGTGAACTCAATGCATTGTGTGAATCTATTTTCTTTGCAATTTTAGTTCTCTCAAGAGCCCTGGATAACTCAGACAAAGCTTGCCCTGGGTGCACAGGTTTGGTCTGGGGGCTGATTACAAACAGCACATTCAAAACCCTACTAAGTATTGCGGGTTATAGAACGGCTGATGTGAGCTGCTGACACACAGGATACACAGCAGAAAATATAGTTGAGTTCTTATCCCTCCCTTTAGTACAACTTGTATAAAACTGATAGAATTTTCTTATACTTATTACAATGTATTAAATACACTTTAGGTTTCCTCACCCTATTGTTTTCTGCTGTAAAGCTGCCTTAATAGTTCTGCTTTAAGAATACAATGTTACATCTGTTCTGAATTTCTTTACTAGGAGTAATACTACCATGCCCATGACTTTCAGTAGCACAGCATTTTGATCCTTAAGAAGACAAGGGAGATGTAGCCCGAGATCCTCTTCTGATTCGTCAGGAAAAAAACCCCAAAGCTTACAAATATTTCAGGATTGTCTCTCAGAGTAAAGAAAATATAGTTTTCCTAACTTAGACAGAGGACTCTCGCTGAAATATAAATATTAAATTAAATCAAAATTATAATGAAAACTGTGAGAGAAAGCCTAATGCCAAATTAGCTGCAGACAAAGCAATTGCCCAAAAAAGTCAACAGCAATTTAGACTTCACTGAAGTCAGTGTCCAGTTCTGGTCAGGTTCAACTGGTTGTTGGCTCCGCAAGTGATTGCTGCATCAGGCTCCAGACCCCGGGAGACATCACCTCTGAGTTGGGAATGTGTGGAAACCAGATGACTCATCACACAGGAGATTTCCTTTATGAAATATACTAAAATCAGTAGTCTAAGAAAATAAGGAACTTTTCACAGTGTAAAATTCATCAAAGTATAGACAGATGGTGTTTCTGAGGTCTCTTTCTTCAAGTACTTTCGAATGGGCCTGATGGACTGCTTAAAAACTGACTCTAAAGGCAAGAGATACCAAAGAGATACTAATGGAGGCTGGGGAAGGTACAATCTGACAGCTTGTGTCGCATAGAGGATATTTCCTGGGCTTCTTGAATTCCTTCAGTAAAGCATAGAGTGGGAAAAAGGGTGATGGACAATTGTATTAGCAAAGAAAGAAGCCAGAGATAGTACTACCATCCTGTTTCTACAGTCCTTATTCTCATCCATCTGAAGGAGCTGAGTGCATCAATGAAAAGAGAGGTAATAAATGTAGTAGTGATTAAAATRTAGTAGCGTGATTTAAAATATAGAGCTGGAAAATAACAATGGTATTCATGGGAAAATGTAACCCAGTACACCCAGGGAAACGTAATTTGAAACACAGACATCCAAAGGGAGGGAGAATCCTAGAAAGCAGCAATGCTGAAGGAGACCTCGGGGTCAAATTAGACATGAATTTGCAATATGATCTAACAGCATGACCAGCCAGTGCAGTTGTGCTGTACAGAGAGGGGCATATCTGGGAACCTGAAGGTCGTTCTCCTTCCTGACAYGGCTCTGACCACACCAGGAGCTGGGTCTCTGGTCACTGGGAAGGAATTGAAAACAAGAGAGAGTTAAGGAAGAAGGAGAAAGTGGACTGACAAAGGGTGTCTATGGGCAGAAATGCAATAAAAACACACGCTCTGCACTTTCCTAAGTCTTCAGGCACCAAGTAAGTACCTTTGAACTGGACCGAAATCAGCTGAGAGTGACTGCAGTTTGCCTTCTCCCTGGGCTCAGAACGGTCCTGATGTCAGCCACAAGATGTCTTACTGCCCGAGACGTAGAAAGTCAGCAGATTTGAGTCTCACTGCCCTCAGCTGGCCACTCACACTGCTGAGAGCCTGCAGACCTCTGCCCTTRGGAAGCCTTGGCAGGGACTTCCAGGAGCTGGCCCCGACAAAGCAACAGTGCAAATTGCAGCTCAAGGACCATATGCGGTGTACCAAGAGGAGGTGAGGTCTCCTCACAGGACCATCAGGCTGAGCCCACAAACTGCCCCACACACCCCTTCTGTACCTGCATTACCTTAGCAGGAGCTGGGAGCAGCAAGGAACTGTGTGAGCAGGGAACCTAAGGCTGGGCCTGGGCACCAGAGAGGTATCCCAGCTCCCAGCCCCCAAGCCGTGGCTGAAATGCATGTCACACTGATGAGCCGGTTAAACACCTTGATCGCGGGGAGCAGAAACCAAAATTCAAGACTGCTCCCTTCCACACTCCCCCAGTAATTGTTCTGTGAATAAACGGGTGAAAAAAGGTTTAAATTCTTGGGTGAGCATGGAAACCTGTACTTCTGAGGACAGCTGCACCTAAAATGGCTCATCAGCTTGCAGCTGTTGACAAACATTTGGAGCCATATTCTCTGGCCTGGCTGAATAACCATGGTAAAAGGCAGGTTGTGCTGGTTTTGGCTGGGATGGAGTTAATTTTCTTCATAGTAGCGAGTATGGGGCAGTGTTTTGGATTTGTGCTGGAAACAATGTTAATAATACGGAGATGTTTTGGTTACTGCCGAGCAGAGCTTACACAGAGCCAAGGCTGCCTCTGCTCCTCACACCACCCCACCAGCGAGGGGGCTGGGTGTGCACAAGGAGCTGGGAGGGGACACAATCTGGACAGCTGACCCCAGCTGACCAAAGGAATATTCCAGACCATATGGCATGTAAAGGTGGGGGAAAGAGAGGGAAGAGAGGGAACACTCAGAGTGATGGCACTTGTCTTTCCAAGTGACCATCAAGCAGGATATAGCCCTATTTTCCTGGACACAGCTGAACACCTGCCTGCCAGTGGGAAGTGGTGAATGAATTCCTTGCTTTGCTTGCGTGTAATTTTCTTTATCTATCAAACCATCTTTTTCCTAACCTGCGAGTTTTGTCAATTTTACTCTTTCAGTTCTCTCCCCTGCCCTGCCATGGGGCTGTGTGGGGCTTAGCTGTTGTCTGGTGTTAAACCACGACACAGGTACACTGGGAAAGCATGCATGGAGAACTACCACATCGTGCATGGAGAGCTACCTTTACACCTCCCTTGCTCTGTGTCCCTCCAGGCACTGCTTTGGTCTCCTAGGGGAGCTCAGAGGAACCCTCTGACTGCAACTGCTCTTCCTAGATTGCTTCAGCAGCAGCAAGGTTATGTCTTGTCTCATTGCCTTCCTGTAGACAGGCTGCCCTGGCTGGGAAGAGGGACAGCATGTGTTCCCTGGGAGCCACAAAGCCGGCTTGGGAGCTTCAGGCAGAGCAGCAGAGCACTGTCATGAGGGTTGGGCCATGGTTCTTGGCATCTTGCATAGGGAAAAAAAAAAGCAGTTCTCAAACACACGTGGGGTTTTTGTGTTCCTGGAAGTTTTAAAATGTCTGTTTTTGAAAATCATTCCATCAAAGAATTTAAATAGAGTAAAGCCACTTAGTATTTTTAATCTGCTGTTGCTTCTTGCTTTCTGGTGTCTCTATCAGTAGCAGACATTTGGCTATTATGCAGAAAAAAATTAAATTCAACTGAGAAAGCTATTTGCTAACTAAAGCTGGTGTATGAAATTGCAAATGACAGCTTATAAGGTCAAAAATCCATTTCTTCAATATGACCACAGAGGTCTGAAATGTAAGTTTAGACATGTACAATATAAATTTCTTATACTATCTATCAAAAATTTGATGAGTGGATGTTTGCATATATGGAAGCATAAATAATATCCATCAGAAACCACCAAGCTTAATAGAATTCCAAAGGAGGTTACATATTTTGGGTCACTGAGGTCTGGCGAGAGGAATTAATTGTGGGCTGACTTTCATTTTATTGCTGTTATTAAGAAAAAAGTTAACAGTTCAGAGCCAAGCTGCAGAATGAAAAGATTTTTAATGTGCAGAAAAGTTATTAGGATGGTGAAGTAATATTTTGTCCAGTAGATGGCCAATTATCTGTTAGCACAAACTGAAAAAAAGTTAGAAAGTTCTTTGCCTTGCCTTGCCTTGTCTTCCCTCCCCTCCCCTTCCCAAACAATATCTTGTGCCAGGTCCTTCGTCCAGCAAAATGCGTTCATGTACAATCCTGGGTGTGACCAACAGGATCATTTGGCAAAAGCTCTGTGAATTACACTATTTCTCCACTTACTCCATCTTTCTCCAAGYGCTTAAGAAGAAGTTAATTAGGTGATTGTGCATCAGCTTCAATATTTTGAATGCTGTTTTTCCAGTTCATGTGATTTTTATCTAGAGAATATAATAGCTAGTAGACAGGAGACGAATGGCCAGCTATTATCAGTTTCTCCACAAGTGGTATATTCTRTGATTGTCTGACAAATTTAATTAGGATAATTCACCAGAAGAATAATTAAAAACCCAAAATAGTTTGCTCTAGGTCCGCCAGTTTTAATCTTTACCTTAGAGATCACATTTCATTCTGTCAAGCAACAGTATTTAACTAAATTAAATGAAATCCCACCCCATTACTGCTGAACTGAAGAAACCTTAGCCCGGTTTATTTTTCTGCTGTACAGGCAATGAGTCCTAACTCAGCTCTGCAATGCCTGTTGTGGAAAGCAATGCCCAAAAACTCTACGAATAACATTTTGCACTGAGTTTGAGCAGCTGAAGGACAATGGAGAAGCAGAAATAAATAAGAGGATTGCAGACACTTTGTCTCTCAAGGGCTGTGCAAACACAAGCTCTTTGCTCCCCAGAAATGATGCAAAGATATGAATGAACACCACYGTGAGAAATTGTGTTACTGGTAGTTCTTTCTGCTTTTCCTTTCACCTAAGACCTAGATCTGTGGATTAAATGGTTGTTTTGGCTCAGTCCCCCATGCAGGCAGGTCTGCAATCTTGCCCCACTGTGTCATGTGCAGTTTGGGTCAGCATGGGGATGTCTGTCTGTCTTGAGGGCTCTTTTTTGAGGGCTTGAGCTTTGGGCTGGCTTGAATTAGTGACCTGTACTCTGGGCTTGGGGTATCTCTGGGCAGTGTGTCCTGTTAACCAGGAAGGTATATCACTGAATGAGAGCTGGACACTTTTCTCCCTCCAGATCTACTGAATTGCTTTTCATGGAGCTGAACACTGAGATGAGGTACAGTGGCCTACCTGCAGTGGCCAAGGGAGCCTGGTGCTGCCCACACTGTGTGTGGTGGGGACAGCTGGGGTGGGCCCTGCCACTAGCCTGAGCAGCCCAGAGCCCACACAGGGCTCCAGCAGGCTTCCAGAGGCTAATGTGGGGAACAGGACAGCTTGTTCCTCCTGTAGAAGATACACAAGGGGAAGCTGCTTCATAAAGTAAAAATTCAATGAACACATACCAAGTTTCTGAATCTAGTTAATTTTTGCTACCAYCCCGCTGCTGGGTCTCCTACTAATTCCCATGATATTTCCAATGCCATTTTCTGCAAATTATCCTGTGTGAACTTCTCTGCCCCTGGCCTTTTTACTTTAATGAGATGCTGCACAGGGAGAAATGTCTAGCTTCACAAAGCAGTCTTAAGCCAGGGAGCAAGGAACGGATCATGAGTGTGACTTTTTCTAACTTCTTTGATTGCAGGGAAGGCAGGAGACAGTCACTACGGAGGACACATAATGGACTGAATGTGACGTATCATTGTGCACCAAATGAGTGTGAGGAAAAAGTAACTTCTCCCTAATGCCAGACACAAACATAACATTAATCAAAGACAGCTTCTTTCTAATTTGTTTTTACCCTACATTAAATAGGAATAAGCTATCCACCATATTGTTGGTGATATAAAAGTTATTTCCATAATATTTGCAAAGGGTTTTTTGAGCCTCATTCAGACAGTTTTGGAGATGCTTGAGTTGTTTTACGTCAACTCTGTGTTTGTATCATCCAGTTTGTGTCTGGTATCATCCTAGACAAAAACATTAAGGCAAGAAAAACAACCATGAAATATTTTAAACTAAGAATCTCATGAGCTTTGAGCTGTTGACATGACTTTCAAGGCCCAAACTACCAAAAGAGGGATTTTAATATATTCCCTTCAGACATTTTTGTAAATTTGTTATATAGATGGTGCTAAATCACTGCAATAAACACAAGTTGTCCTTGAAGCACAACTCATGTAGACCACTGTGGGGTTGTGAATGCCCCACCACCTCCACATCCAGCTCCCTCCAACCCCCTCATTGTGAGGAGTGAGAATGGTGCCCCACATCCAGTCTTGCTTTGGGCCTCTGGGCAGCTCTAGAGAGGAGCCTGGCTTCAGGCACAAGTTCAATACCTTCTCTCCACCAAAGGACCAAACTTCAATCCCAAGACCCTTTACGAAGAGGAGCCTRTATTTTTATTTAGAGTATATTGCTGGAAAACCATCTCTGAAGTAAAGAGCATTGGGAGAAGCACACAGGCAGAGCAGATCAGGAGCAAAAGCCGGACTTGCTGTGCAGTGGGGCCAAGGGTCAGGGTTTGAAGTTGGGCTCTCATTAGCAAAGAGAGGGATAATGTACTTTCATATTTTTGAAGATCTTTCCTCCAAGGCTTTACTGGTTCTTCTGAACCTTTTCCACACTCCAAGACATTTTACAATAAACAGGAATTTGTAGTCTTCCTTCCTACCAGCCATAAGCAGAAAGGGAGTTTGCCACAACCTGTTAGAGCCCTGACGGGTGACTGCTGTCTGATGTGAGTTACAGCGTTGGACACCTGCCTGCCAGGGAAACTGTGCAAGGAGAGAGTCTGTCTCCACAGCCARCTCGGAATTGTGAGGACTTTCAAGTTTTCTGTTGTTGCTTTTGAACTTGTATTTATTCCTCGGTATTTTGCAGTCATGTTGTTTTAAGTTCAGCATGGAACTGACTCCTTTTCTAAAATCTTGGTGTCAGTATTAGATGGTAGATTATGAGATTATTAGGGGTATTGCTGCAGGATCTATAACCAGATTTTACCGAACATTAGAAAAATTTTAAGTCAAGAGTGATTACGCTGCCTAGGTTGTTTTGTCTTCTTAGCCTGTTTTCCTTTGATTCACTTGTCGTACTGAAGTTCTTTCCTGTGCAAATCCTTCCCTTGAGTTGTTTAAAGCATTTCACTTATTTGTTTTTTCCCTGTACTTTAGTTCAGGAAACATTGCAGCTCTTGATAGACTGTTTTTTCTGTCTCCGTAGTTTTCTTTTGAAAACCAGGAGGAAAATAATATCTTGCTTTCCTGGTATATTCTGAAAGTACTGACTTTTCGGAGATTACTTAAGATACTTATTTTATTAATAGGATCAGAAGATCCAGCTTTCTAATGATTAGAATTTGTGGTTTTTATCTGAAAGTATTATTCTCACTAAAATCTCTTTAATAGCACGCTAAATTATAAAAACATTAATTAGATAAATGGACATTAATCCTCCAGCTATATGTAATGCACCCTTTGATGTAGCCTGCTTAGGAGCCTTAGGTCTGTCCAGATTTACCTTTTCCCCAAGTATATTATTTTTTCMATAATTCAAGCAGGTATTTTACTGTGTTTCTTTGGTAGAAGAATACTGTAGAAGAATAAGGTTCTAGTCGAGTGGAAGTTGCTAAGAGAGCCAGTTTCCAGGGCATGCAACCCTTTCATTTAAGGGGGCAAAGGTCAACTCAACAAGAAGTTGAGTCATGCCGAAAGCAGGACAAGTGTGTCCCCTGGGAGAGAGCAAGCAAGAACATCACATAGAGGAATTCCCTGACTGACGAAGGTGTTTCAGTCTGGAGCGGGTTGTGGGTAGTATGGATCACCAGAGCCTACGGGATTTTCTTAATCGATGCTAGTCTTTGGCAAGTGTGGAAATAGTTGTTAAGTCATCTTAGAATCATAAAGCAGTTCATATGCAGCTTCTGGACTTTCTAGTGCATGTTCTCTAATTTAAACCAGGGAAATTTTTAATGCTAGTTACAACAGCATATCATTACTGTATTTTATCAGATGTCTCCAATCAATAACGGTATTGGAGGTCACACAGATTCCAGTGTGTGTATTTTGCAATCATTCATATTTTTTGTTCGTTGTAGTATTAAAGAAAGCATGTGTGCAGTGCTTAGCACAGAATTATTAGATAATCTCGAGAGAAAGAGGAAGAGTGGAATTCATGGGATTTGTTTTTATAAAAAGTTTTGCAGGATTTCTGTTTGTTCACCTGGTGCTACTTTGCCTTCGACCTGTCAGCATCATCTGAAAGTTCATAAGCCTGTATGCATGTGTGTGATTTTATGTATATGTGTGATCAGGAGAAAGGGAACAAGAAGGTGACAGTGCTTCATCTGGCTATATCCTCCAAAGTGCATGCAGTAAAAGAGAAAAATTATTTTGGAGATTTCAACCACTTTTTTTCTAATGAGCAACTTAAGTATATTATGAAGAAGCAGTAAACTATGTCATGCTATGTATTATTTTTATGACCTCTACGCTGAATTTGCACTTGGTTTACTTGATTTTTCAAAGATGAACAAAAAACCCTCCATGCAATGTAGACTGTGGCAATATGATTTTAACGAAGGTGTTCCAAAGGTTTTAAGAAGTGCTGACTGCAGATTGCAGATGTGATTGGTGGCTGTGGGTGTGAGATGTGTATTCACAGATAATGTGGGTAGCTGGCAATACTTTTCATTGTCTACTGAGAGTGGTCTGCTTCCCTGGGACATTCTCCTCTCGGCTCTTCGAGATGTTTCACTAGAGCAGAAACCTTTGCAGCAATACTCCAGAAACTGCATCAGGGCTTGGTGACAGGGAAATGCTGATAGATTATCTTGAGGTTTTATGGTATCTTGAGACATTTTATACCACAACCAAGTGTTTGCAGGTTTATTTCTCTTTTGTTAATCAATCAGAAGTGTGAATCCTCATTCTGCAGTTTATGTGACAAGCCCTATACTGCCTCAGTCTGGATGTTTGTCCTAATATGCCATGGAAACAGACTTAATCATGAGACATTTTTTGTCAAAACTCATTCTGTCTCAAGTTTTCTCATCTCCTGATCAGCCATTAACCAGTCAGTTGTTATTAAAGGCACTCCTTTTTTAGTCCAAACCCCAACAACATCACCTAGTAACACTCAGCAGACTTGTAGCTGTAACCTGACAGTGCATTCCTGTTGTGTAATGCATTCAACACATTCCCAGCAGATTTTAATTTACTCTAGCAATGCTTAGATGAATTCACACACAGCACATTGTAATGCAAATGGAATGGTTAAAATAGATCACACATCTCTCTTCCATCTCAATTTCAGTCTAATGTATCATTGCAGCTTATTCTGTAAACTGTTGAAGCCATCTTCATTCAACTGTAAACTAAAGAGACTAGATGTCTATCAGACAAAACCAAAACACTTCTTGATTAATCACAACCTCTTGACCTAATGAGTGATAGCTGTGTTAGAAATGTTGTCATTATCTAAATGGAGTACCCAAACGTCCTGCAGATCCTAAGCAAATTGACTCTCTTCTATTTATAAACAACACTGGAAGATGAACTCCTGGGTTTATACTGGAAAAGGGACATCATTCATTTTTATCCAACATACCTGCTTTTAGTGATATTACCCACACACGCTGGTTTTAGAAAATCTTAACAACTGAAGTGGTTTATATGCTTTTAAGACTAATTTTGAAGTTTATGTGTACATTCATCACACCAGAGCTGGGTGCTCAATATCTACCTAAAATGCATAGTATTAATAGTACACGTTAAAGTTCCTTCTTAGGCTTTCTGTTAGATACTAAACATCATTAGCACTAGATATGGGATTCCGCCTTTTCAGAGTTTATATAAATGTTATTTGCTGTGCTGAGGGCATTTTTCCAACATGTAAAATGTGCATCTCTTTGTGTGCATGACAAAGTGATGAATCTTTGAAAAGCCAGTTTTATAGTTTTGTATTGCCAGTTTTTTGATTAATAATCTGGTCACATGCAAGTAAAGATGCTGTTATAGGAAAAAAAATCAAATGATGTACAGATTTTTTGTCCTGTTGCTTCTAAAATATTGGCTGTTTCTTTCTACATGTTGTTCCAATGAAGCCTTGAGAGGAAAGAGGCCTGGATTGCACATGTCCCTGATGATTTATGATTCTTTTCTTCCAACAGATGCCTATTTGTATGATATTACTTTTAATTCCTAGCAGGTATAGTAGTTCTTATTCATATTAATTAAAAAAAAAATTTTAAAAAACCCGCAAGAAATTAGTGCACAAATAGTAGTGCTGAGAATAAATATAAGATCAGCCACAACTTCCTTTTTTGGAAAATAATTGAAATTTAATGTAACTAAAAAATCTCAGTAAAATGAACAGCAAAATCCGTTCCACATTTGTAATTTATAGCTACTGTTCATTGTAGGGTGAATGAAAATCATTAAATAGCAAAGGCCTTTCTCAGCCTGCATGGGTAGATCTGTCAGTATGCACGTTGCTCCAGAGCAGTGCAGGTAAGTGTGTTATGCCCCACCTGTGGCTGCCATGACTTGTTTGCCAGCCCTAGGGGCAATCCTGCTCTACAGCCTGGGCTTAGGATTAGCTCTTTTTGGGAAGATGCTCTGAAGCATCCTTCTTCCAACCAACGAGTGTGCAGCCCAGAGTCAGCAGAACCATGAGGTTTTAAAGCCTCTCTCTCACCTGGCAGTGGATTTAGAGATTAGCACCTCACCAGGAGCTTGCCCAGGCTCCTAWTTCTCCCCGATGCTTTTCCTTATTATATGCCCAAGGTTTGCATTAACTTTTTTTGCCACAGCTTGCCCTGAGGCTGCCTGTTGAGGCAATTATCCACAACGACAAAATCCTCCTTTGAGTTGTTGTTTTGCAGGATAAAACCTGTCAACCTCTAAGAAGAGACTGTATTCCTCAGTCTTCCATTTAATACCTAGCATTTAGATGTATGAAAATGCACCCCGTCAGATAATGGCCATTTAATCAGATGATCCACGTCACCATGCAACAGTAATTTCTCCTTTTCAGTATTTTTGCCTCCCAGATCCCTAAATCCTGGCAGATTTTTTCATCAAGGACTCGACGACACTATTCAGACTTTTCATGTAAATACAAAATAATACTGTACCAAGAGCTGGTCTTGCTGGAATCTCACTGAGAATCTTGTCTGATATCTCCTTATTGTCAGCTACACTTCAGACGTATTTGCAATCCTGCTTTTAGCTAATGTAACCTGTGGTTTTCTGTTCTAATATCATGTGACACTAAATCTGATATCTTGGAGAAGTCAAAGTACAATAAAGCAATGCAGTTGTCTTTTGTAAGTAGAAGTAATTTTATGAAGAAAGGAAAAAGAATTATTTCATCTAATCTGGCCAAATTTCCATGGGACTGTAATAAATTATGGTAGTTTTATTTTTGTCCTTAATTCTTTATTGAACCACAATTACATTCTTTCACTATTGATATTTCATCTAAAATTTCTCAGGCCTAAAAACATCAGTCTGTAGTTGCTCTAATATTTAAATTGTTCTAATATTGAATATTTCCAGTCTTCTGGACTTCTGAAATACTTGCTGCATCCAAGTTCCTTAGGTGGTTATAAGGAATTTAGTTAGTGCTTCCTGACTAGWGGTCTATCAGGAAGTTTGACTGAACGATCTGAAAGTCCCTTCCGACCATAATTTCTATGAAATCTTTGAAGCTGACTTTGGCAATATTACAAAGGAAATCTGTAAGGAATGATGAACCGTTCTTGACCAAGACTTTGCACTGCGGTTGTGCCTGCAGCATGAGGAAGAAAACCTTTGTTCCTTAGGAATTCTACCTTCACCATAGACATTTCTTGCAGCCAATTCTATTCTTTAAAACCCTTCACAGCATTACTAGAATTGCAAGGCAAAAGCAGATTTTATGTGATTTATTATACTAGCGTTCACAGAGAAAAATAAGTTTCATAGAAAATTAGTTTCCTGATGTATATTGGTTTATGCCATCAACATAAAACACACTTTTCAAACTCCGACAGTGTTAGTCTGGTATGAGAGTATTGCTTCCTCATTGCAACACACTTAGTAGCAACAAAGAAAAAGAAAACTAAGGAGAGAGAATTTTGTTCAGAAATTATATGCTCCTAGATTTTTTTATTTATATCATAGTATATAGACTATCAATATAATAATATTATGTATTACATATGTAACATAATGTATGCCTTATGATAATACACATGCAAATATATAGACTATATATGTATTATACACATGTAACATATAATATATTAGATCTTTTAGTTCCTCCAAGGACATACTGATGTTGCTGTCCATAACGCGTCTGAAGCACAAAGAAATTTTCCTGACCAAGTTTTGGCCAGGTAGGTCAGGGAATGACAGGAGTTTCTACTGGCTCTCCACAGAACTATTCAGCTACTGATACGTAGCTGGTACTGGTATGAGTTCAGTAGTGCTCAGTTGCAGTAGAGAAATGTGAGGTTGTTTCGCCAGAGTCCATTGTCAGGGACAAGCAACTGCTTATCTGCACTATCTCAACCCTCCTTTAAGGTCTGACGCTTTTGTGAGCTGTACTTGCCCCCAGGAAAGGTCCTCCTGAAGCTCAGCTCAAGTTCTAACATCTTAGATTAATAAATGGGCTGACATCTGATCCCCATTTTTATGTTCTGCTATTAACCAAGCCAACAGAAAGCTCCCTGGATCAGTGAACTTCATGTTGAATAAGTAGTAGGCAATTTCTATAGGTACCATGAACGTGTGTAGATGATTACACCTCACATGGCACAATGTTTCTAGTACTGATTTTACCTATCCCAGTGCACTAAAAAATACATTGCTTTGCACTGTTTCATTGACTCCACAGATACATTAACTAGCCCGAGATGAAGCACCCAAACCACCAATCTCTTTGACCAGCTCTCAGGTCCTGTCTCTGGTAGCACAGGTAGGACAGCAGCTCAAAGCAGGCTCCAATGAGATAAGTCACTTGTTGCTAAGGAATAACCCCGAGTTGCCATAAACCTCTGCAGAGCCTGATGCTGAGATACCCTGACACTCTGTGTGACTCCTATGGGCTAGATAAGTGAAAGTGGCTGTGACCTGCTTGCTTGCAGTCCAGAGAAGAGGCCTGAACAGGCTTTAACTCACACCACTGAACTCCCCTTCTCTGTCCCATAAGCCATGGCTCCCCAGAAGGGCTCCAGAAAACACCTCTCACAGAGCGCTCCCCTGTGTCAAGGCTGGACACTGACTGGGCACTGGCTCAAAAAGCCTGGACCGGTCCTGTACTATAGAGTGGGCCAATAATTAATCACATGGAATATTTTGGGGAAAGTGGTTGAACCCTAAATCTAATCGATGAGCTGTAAGATCTAACAAGGCTAATTAACCCTGTGTCACTGTTGATCCTGTTTGGCTTGTGTTGATGCTAAAGATAACTTGGTTTCTGCACTGTGCTCCTTGGGTCTTCAGGCTCAGGAGCCCGGGGTCTCTCAGGTGCTGCATCAGACCTATGTTTGCTCTTCAAGAAGTCCATTAAGTGCTAGGAAATGTCTGAGCCAATGGCTTTTCAGGACCTATTTTTGATTCAGCAGGGCTAGTGATGGGTTAAATTAACAGAGATACATACTGAATCTTTTGGAAATGTAGAAAGCACAGTGTTCTCCAGGACTCTCAGATCCAGGAGTGTTGTGTGGAAGATTTGATTGCTTCTGTACAAAGTTGCCTTGAGACTTCAGACGTGCTGGGCTGTGCCCTGATGGATGGTTTTCCATCAGACAAGTTAGTTCCATGCAGAACCATCTCTGGAGCCTCTCCACACATGATGCAGTTAATCCGAAGCCAAGACAAAACTCAAAAAAATAATCAATAGTTGATAATGCTCTGATTCTTTGTAACTGGTGTGTAATTGGTGCAAGAATATAAGACAGTATCACTTCCATTTGTCCATGTGCAAATCTGTAGGAAAACCTCTTTTTAAAGTGGAGTTAGAAGGCAAACTACAGTCTCTTCACTGATGCAGAGTTGTGAGAGTAGCTCCACTTCAGCTCCATGATCTGTCTGATGGAAACACCAGTTCAGGTGCAGACAGTGGGRGTGGAGGGAAATCATGTTCTCTATTACTTACACATCTCTAATTTCAAGCTCCAGCTTTTGGAAGTAAAATAATTTGCCCCCCACATGGTATCTGTTTCTGGAACTTATTATCTGCTTTGTTAAGTTCAGCTGGCATTCAGATAAGGATAATTTAATTAGACATGTTAGTAATCATACATGCATACTTACTGCCACAGCAGGGGGTGGCTTCTTCAAAACAAAACCCTTCACATATTACTTTGGACAGCATGTTTTCCCTGAAAGATTTCACATTGTATGCATGTATGTGTATGTTGCCTCTTTTTTCTCAAGAGTTCACATCACATGGTGTTTCCCCTTTGAGAATTTTCATGTTGTTTGGGAATATCTCTAGAAAAACTTCCTGTGCTTGGGAGGTGTTCTTTTGAGAAAATGCTCATTTGACACTGATGGTCCACTTTGAAGAGAGTGATAATGTCGGGGGGTTGCTCTGAACTGGAAATTTTCTCAAGCCTGGGAGGACATTTTCCTGACATTGAGGGACATACATGCAGATATTTCTTTGGGAATCTGCCTGTTGCAGAGATGTCCTCACTTACTACATGCTACTTTGCAGTTTACAGTGTCACCATAGTTTCCATCTGAAAATCCAGGGAGAAAAGCATGTTTACAGCAGTTTCATTAGGAATAGCTTGAGAAAGTGTTTAGTGGGAGAAGTCCAAAAGTAAGTGGGAAATGGGTTTATGGCTTGTGCTGTTGCTTAGTATTTTGCCTGTTCTCATATTTGCAGAACTGCTTCAAACTGTCTGGCAATTAGAATCAAGTTGATGTCCAATAGACRTAAAAAAAAGTGAAAATTTGTATTTAGCAGCAGACTTAGTTCTGCTGAACTTTTAGGAGATTAAAAAGTTGAATTTAAAGTAAAATCCAGCTTCTGCAAATAGCCTAAACTTTGGAAAACAAACAAAATAAAACTTTTTCTGAATACTTTCGTAACCTTTTGAATGCTCAAAATCTGTATTTGAATTCGAGACTGCAGTCAATATCTGCGTGAAAGAGCAAAGCCATTGCACCGGAAACTTCATAAAAGCAATTGTATAAACTGGAGAAACTTGTTCAGGAGAAAATGGCTTGCAAAAGAATCACAAGTTAAAATATTTAGGTTTGGCTGAAGTAGCTATGAGCTTGATCATTATATGTATATATGCAAGTAAATAGCTTGTGGGTGGGTCCAAAGCCAATGTGAACCTTTATGTGGAAAATACTGCCTATGTGGGCATGGAAAATAGCCCACTTAAACTATCATTATACCGAATATGTGCAAATAAAACCTGACTATAACACCCATGTAAAAAGGGCATTTCTTTTATAYTTCTCTGAGTATGTTCCATGTTATTCTCAGTCTTAGGACAGACAAGATTATACTGTAATCATATTGCTACTAGGAAGCAAACATACAAAGAARTAAAATACTTCCTTAAAATACAAAAAATAACACTGAAAAGAAAAAACAGTAAAAGAAGAAAAAGATGTGCAACCGAAGTTAGATCAGATCTAACTGTTACAACTCATTGATTCCTTTTTTCTGAGTAGGAGGCTTGGCTGAAATTACTGACTCCTTTTTTAAACAAGTCAGCAAGATATATTTTCTGAAAGAGAGACATTAGTGCATTGAAGAATCTATTAAGTTCACTTACAACTTGGGGGGGATGACATTAAACCTCTCGATTAAGTTTCTCTGCAGTAAAGAGTTTGGGTAATGGGGCTAAACTCAAGAAATACTGGAGTTAAGGAGGTTTCATTTTTGATTCTCCTTTCTCGCATCCTTCTTGCTCCCAGCACTCCCACAGCTGAGTGAGAAGAGATGTGGGAACACTCTCTGTACTGGCTGTGTTTTGGTTTTAGCATCTTTTGGGCTGTGGAAGTCCACATCTGTGTTCTTAYAGCAATTTCTCTTTGCAACACAGAGTCACTCGAGGGATGTCCAAGTGATGCAAGTCCCAAGAGTACCATGAACATATACAAAGACAAAGATATTAAGCTCTTAGAGGGCACCCAAAGGAGGGACACGAAGATGGTGAAGGGCCTTGAGGGGAAGCTGTATGAGGAGTGGCTGAGGTCACTTGGTCTGTTCAGCCTGGAGAAGAGGAGACTGAGGGGAGACCTCATTGCAGTTACAACTTCCTCATGAGGAGAAAAGGAGGGGCAGGCATTGATCTCTTCTTTGTGGTGACCAGTGATAGGACTTGAGGAAACAGCACAAAGCCGAGTCAGGGAAGATTTAGGCCGGATATTACGAAAAGGTCCTTCACCCAGAGTGGGTGGTTGGGCACAGGGAAGTGGTCATGGAACTAAGCCTGACAGAGTCCAAGAAACATTTGGACAACACTCCCAGGCACATGGTGTGATTCTTGGGGCTGTCCCGTGCAGGGCCAAAAGTTGGAATTTGATGATCCTTATGGGTCCCTTTCAACTCAGCTTATTCTATGATTCTATGATTTTGTGATTCTACGAACAGTATTAACTAGATGCTACTGTGTAGCAGGCATGGAAATCAAGGATGGGAATCCTCCCTAACACTGGTTCCATTTTCCTGTTACCTCTTGCCATCACTAACTTCTGAATGTAAATCTATTATCCATGCAGGAGCAGAAGTTAGTTGCAGGACACAGCCTATAGGTTTTTAAATAAATAATAATCTCACGTCCACTGCAGCACAATGCTGTCAGTCTCCAGGTTCATCCTCACTCTGCAACAAAGCAAAGGTGTTATCCTCCATGTGAATGATAAAAAGGATACACAATGTAGGTGAGCTATTCTAAGTGTCAAATATTGACATGACCAAGCAGGAGGCAAGTTGTGGATGAATAACGCCTTATGAAATGTACTACTTGGTTGACTAATAAAGAGAACCTAGAGCTGTTAGCACCCATAATTGTGTTGGGTTTATGGCACTCTAGACATTGCAGAAATAGCCCTGTACATACGCTATTCCCTTCTTAGAAAACTACTGTAGTTCATTCCAAGATTAGTTCCCCTTTTCAGTCAGGGGAACATTTCTTCTCACCTTTCCCAGATTTTTTGGAGGGTGCTGAAATCTCATGCATAGAGTTCTTAAATCATTGCCTGTTCTCTGCTGCCTGTGAGGACATCTTTAGTGGAACCATGTTTTGCTTTTATTGGTTCCAGAATCTTTCTTTCTTATCTTCATCTGCAACACTTAAAAACACTCAGCACCCCATGGTACCTGGGTGTCTGATAGTACAGGCATTTCACACTAATATCCATTTGTTGCACTTACTTTTATGCACCAGTCCTGAGCAGATCTGTCTCACAGATTCAAGAGGATTTAGGATCTTGTCTACTGCCTGGGCCAATAACCACACTTGCTCACAGGACATGCTAAGCTTTTGTGCAGATATTGCAGGTGCTGTGGCTCCCATGTGTTTGGGAGATGAACACTCCATGCTACAGAAGTGGTAGTTCATGGGTTAAGCACCAGTGGGCAGATTTAGAGAAGGTGYGTGTATCAGGATCCATGTCACTCACACTATGTTACTGGATAAAGTTAAACATCTTCCTTTTTGAAGAAGGTRTCATGTGTCATTCTTTTTACGAAAAAAAAACAACCCAACCAAACACAAAAACACAAACCCAAATTCAAATTGTTTACCTAGAGTGAATTCCGCATTTGAAATCTTTAAAGTCTAGATCTCTTCCTCCCACATGCATAAGGACAATAACTTTTGGTTAAACTGACAAAATAATCACTGAGGCAAATATTTTGGCCTGCCCTATTCTGTACAAAAAGCTTGGTTATCCTAATTATCCTTTCTGCTTGAAAGTTTGCTAATGTGCTTGTGTTTATCACAAAACAACATGTGGGATCAGTCAGAAGTTAAAGGGGAAGAATTTAAAGGTGAATTCATAAAGGTGATAGCTCATAGGAAGAATGAAAAAAATCCCAGAGTGAGAATGACTATGGCAAAATATAAACCACAAAGATGTGTAGAGGAAATATAATGCAGACATCTTTTGTATTGGGTTTGTAAATGGAGGATGGAAATGTCAATCTCACAGAAGAGACAGAATGTTAGGTTTTCCTTTACAGCCCATTTTTCCCTCGAAACAAGGAAAGAAAATGCTTAGGAAAAGGAGAAAAAATTATGAGTGTCAAGAAAGTGATTAGGCAAGAACAGGGCACTGAATTCAGTGTGGAGGACTCCACTCAACTCTTTGAAGTTCCACAGACGTAGTGTGGCAGCAGTGAATGAAACCCAAACAGAGGCAGGCCTCTCAGTATTACAGTTTAGCATTCTCGTGTGGTTGCTACCGGTTCCAGATGGCAATTAGATATTGGAACCGAGTAACAGGGCTTCTGCTCGTCCAGCAGAAACCAACTGAAAGATTTTAATGGGACCTGGTATTTCTACCGAAGTAAGTACGAATTCTGGCAGTTAGAGCAACAGACCCATGTTATTTACTAGTGTAAAYCAGCAACACTCTGACGGAGCTACAGCAATTCACACCAGCTGAGATTCTGACCTATTATAGTAGATTTATGCAATAATGTCCTTCTTGTGCCAAATATTTCAGTATTTCAGAGGTTGTAATATTGTTGGCCTATCTATGGACAAGAAAAATGAGGAAGAGAAACTAGAACATGCAACAAAAACATTGTCCCAAGGGTCAATTCTTGGAAAGGAAGTAAACTTGCTTTCAAAAGGAAACCAAAGGCATGAACAGTAAAAAGGAACTCTTCATCTGAACCTTCTGACTTGCATTTGGTTTTTCTTCAAAGRCAAAAAGAAAAAGTTAATGTAAAAGCCAATGTCTCTTTTCTGGTYTGCTCTGGCTCTTGTGCCACACCCTTCATTAGCAGGATCAGATGGCTATCCAGTAGCACTTTAAAGCAATGTACCATGTGTGGTTCTTGCTCTCTTTCTCTCCCTAGGAAGAAGTTGTGCACAGATTTGTGTAAAAATCCCTTTTTTGATGTTTTATTATGTGTTTAGTAGAGAACTGAGGTTGGGGGAGTTTCTTTTGCACTTGAAAGAGGAGTTAAAGAGGTATGTGGGATTTTCTGGTGTAATAAGGTGTGGCTTCCAGTCTTAGACTGGCTGCCAAAAGATCTGTTCCCCAGCAATAGGTTAATTCTTCCATAGCTTCTTTTCAGTACTGTCAAAAACCTAAAAAAATATGAAGATTCAAATATGGACTGAGCTATTCAAGATGCATGAGCTCAGAAGAAAGTCATCAAAAAAATGGTCAGCTTTACTATGAGTGACCTAAAAGCTGGGTCCTGTCACTTGCATCTGCAAAAAGGTGATGGTCTCATAGGGATTATCTTCACTGAAACTGGTGACAGCAGTTAGGTAGGTAATAAATCCACAAAACAATTTGTGAACCTTCTTACCACTGTTGGTCCTCAATGAATTTGCAAATGAATCCTCCTGTGAATCTGCAGATGGCTGTATTTCTGAAATTTGTCTTCTCCTGATACAGAAAGGTTAACCCTGAATGATCCAGATCATGTTGGCACTAAGGAGGCTGACCCTTAAGCCTGATCAGTATTTACAAGAGATTGCTGTTCTCACGAGTAACAGGCTGAGAACTCAAATCCATTCTCAAGTGCTTTGAACAAGAGAGGTTCTCAAATACCAGGCAAGAAGACAGTTTTGGATTCAAGGTCTCAGATACACGGAGACAGTGAAAAAGTACCTGTCACTTATCGGATAGGATACTTTTCAATTTGGCAAGAGTACAAACTAGAGCAGCAGTTCTAATCCAGATCTCCTCACCTTCGCCAACAAGTCAGTCAGACACCAGACCATAGAATCATGTCCTCTTTCTTTCTCATTCATTGATATTTAATATTTCAGACAGATTGGAGCAGCTTTCTCCAGAAGAAATTAGGGTATCACACCTMCAGACACCTTACAGATCATACCAAAGACGGTCTACTGGCAGTGAGGATCATTTTAGGCAGAGAGTTAATAATCTAGATCTCCTGTACTCTAAGGAAATGCTTCAATTTCCTTTTGGGATGGAAATGGGGGCTTGTTGCTATCCCTTCACCCTGCCACATTCAGGAAGTGAGGGTCATTGTGGACACCTCCCACCAGGAGAGGTTCAGGGCTGAGCATCCTTGTACCACAGGTGTCCTTGGCAGATGTTTCAGCTCTCCACCAGGCCGTTACGGGTGGCTTTGTGAAACCTGGTGTAAGCACCTGACTCCACCCAGCAATTATTGAGTAATTTTGGCTCTTAATAACAGAAAATGCCTTTTCCTAAGTAGCAGGATGCCTAAGTATACGGTCAAATCAAGCTGGGAAAAATGTTGTAAGTGATCATGTTTTTCCAAGGACAGCATTATTTCGTATACTTCACTGCACAAAATATAAAGACTATTTTTAAAGAAGCAAAACCAAGCTTACATTCATGAGATCCCACCTGAGCTATTGTCTTTCCAGGATGGAAAGAAGAACCTTGAATAAAATGCTCACACAGACAACTCACCACTCCCCACCAACATATAGTATCTAGAATTCAAGGTTTAGGATTTTTTTGCAAATTTTATACAGCTTTTTCTACATTGTTTTCTGTTCCTTTCTCAAATATTTCTAATATTCTGCTTGTTACTCCATAGCCACTAAGCACTGATCTGACATTTTCATTGAACTACCCACAAGAACAAAAACTACCAGGTCTCTTTTCAGGGGGTAATAGCTTATCTAGCGCCAATAACTGAGTGTGTGCAATTAGGGTTCCTCACCCCATGCRTGTCACTTTGTCTTTCTTAAGCACTGCTATTACAGCACAATGATCTATCAACCCTACAATGTCTCTGACAGAATTTCTGCTAACATGTTGGAAAAAAATTTTATTACTATTTTTTTATTCTTTTAGTGTGCTGTTCCTTACAAGCTTTTTGGCCAGCTTTATTATGAGTTAACATTTGACTTATTATGGTTTATGTTCTTTGCTATTTTCTTCATTTCTCCCCACGAGCTCCACTGTTTGAAGGATTTCTTTTTACCCCAATTAGCTGCCCTTACTGTATTATACACTCATGCTGCCTTTTTTGTGTGGTCCTTTAAGGTTTGGTTTCTGAGGGTTTTTTTAGATACGTAATATGCAATTACTCTGAAACTTTAATAGTGTGTATAAATACAGGATCTGCAAATTTTTATTCTTTTGGTTGCTCCTTTTAAATTCCATTTTAACAGGATTTCTCATTTTTATGTACTTCCCCTTTCTGAAAATACAATTTTGGCTGTTCACTGCTATAGGAACGTTGATTTTAAGTGCTTTATGGTCAGAAAGAGTGATCCTTCATTTTGAAGGAGGCCCCAGGTATTGTTTAGGACTAAATAAAAAATTGTTTCTCCCTCCATGGACTTGTCTGCTAGTTGCTACAGAAAGCAGTAATTTATGGTAACTAAAACTTTAGTCTTCTGCCAAGGACTGAGCTGAATATTTATCATGTAAGGGTGCCTGAATTGTTTCTGAAGAGCTTTCTGAGGAAATGGTGCACAGTAAGGCTCTGTGAAGCCACGGGGAGAGACCTCCATGACATATAAGGCTTTCCTTTGTGCCTTTCCACCTTGTTCACAAGACCGCTGCAGTGGCAAATATCCTTTCCCTAGGGTATGGGTTGCCACCTCCCCTCTCACTTGATTTCACTAAAATCAGCAGTGGCTGAGTTAACAACACTCAATTTTGTGAGTTTCTGAAAGCAGAGGAAAGCTCCAGTGCTTTGGTTTCAAATTGTCCAGTTAATGTTGACTGACTCTCTAGTCCTGCATTTTGACTTTCTTGGAGTCCAGCTTGGAYGGATGGTTGGATAACACGTAATATGTTCCACTGTGAGCAGTTTCTGTACCCTATTGAATCCTGCCTATTATTAACCCAGACTATTCTCAAATCCCCATGGCTTCAGAGGAGAACCTGGGAAGTTCTTGAGGTAAAGAACAGTGTTTTCAACTACCTTAAATAAATTTATTTTTTCCTTAAAAAAGAATTTTAGTCAAAATCAAAAGGATAGCAGGTTGTTTTTCCTCTTATACTGTTTTCGTCCCAAATATATGTACTAATATTGGGGCCAGAGGGAAGAATGTTTGTATTGCATGATGTAGAGCAGACATCACACGAATCAGTCTAAACAAAAGCCCAGTGATGACATATTACTTCTTTTACTTATTTGCACTAACAGCAGTTATTAATTTTAGATCTAAGCATACAATATGCATATTCTTGGAGTCTGCTTTACTGCAGGCATTTTATTTGATACACATAACTATTAAATTTGAAATTGGTCAGAAACTACTGCCAAATAGCAATCAAGCAGTTGAAAAAACATGGCATATCCAATCGTGTGTCTGCAACAAAAAGGATGAATGTTTTCTCTGTTCAGACACATGCTTGAACTGTGAGGATACCAGCAGTGTACCAACTCTCCTGTGTCCCGTTTGAAAAAGGGCTTGGAAAATGAGTYTTGAAATTTGGTGCCCAGGGACTGTAAAAAGCCAGCCTGGTTGTTCTGATAGCTCTCCATACTAGGCTTTGATCTTTYGATATATGAAACCCACAGAGTCCTGTGGAAACGTTCCTTGTAGCACAAGAATTATTGAGGGAAAGGTATGAGGAAGAAAGAGGGAAAGAGCAGCTCCTCTGAAGGGGTGGTGCTACCATCTGTGGTTACAGTGTGTGGTTACAGTAGCAGAAAAATGCCATTTACCTTCACTCAACCAGAAGAGCAAGGAGTCATGGACAGAACTCCCAGTGTGTGACCGTTTGTCCCAAAATCTCAGGGATTTTTGAAAAGTGAGCTCATGCTTAACATCCTTGGTAGGCCTGTAGCTGATGTGCACTCCCTCTGCTAGTTGTTACTGACTCATTACAAGTGCTGGCTGAAGCCTGGAAAATTAGCTGGACACAAGCTGTGGTAATGAAATATTGAAGCTGACTTATGCATCTTGATGACTTGTATTTTGCACAGTTCTCTGGTACTGTCCTCTAGAGCTAAAGATAGTCAGTAACAGGGCTATTATTTTTCACTTTGTTAACAATAATTTCAAAGCTCTGACAACCTTCAGAAATAAAATAGGTCAGTGTGATGCAACAGAACACAGGCCTGATTCTGGCTTCATGTAGGCAGACTCTTCCAGGCTGGTCATGTAGCTTCTTATCTTTCTATCTAAATTAACATGAATTACCTGTTCTCCTCAATTGCCTCTGCTGATGTAATCACAGGGGCAGAAATGACTGTAAGGAGTGACTGCCCAGATAGTCTTTTACTTCGACGTGAATCCTTGTGTGAGGAAGGGATTGGAGTGGAAGTGGAAAGAGAGAGGTGTTGATGAAGATGAGGAGCCTGACGTGCTTTACTGCTCCCCTTTRGAACTGTGAACTCGTGGTTGGAGACAGGATTATTAGTAGTGACTTCTGGCTCTTGGGCTGAAATGGCTGTCCTGCCTTGAAGCAGGACGTGCAGATATTTCTTTGAAAAATTGGAGTTTATCWATAGTACTGTACATACTGAGACATCCTAAAGGACTGTGTCTTCCATCATTTGGAAACTGCTAGATGGGCTTATTTTGGATTTATGGACTCATTTCTCTTGATCAGTCTATACTTGTGCACCACAATGTCTAGGGAAGTTTAGATACTTAAACTGTGCCAAAGGTATAGAGAACTATCTGAAAACCATTACAACTTTGCTTATTATAAGTGGCTTTTTTCTGCAACACCATGTTCTTTGGAACTAACTGTGATGATAAAACAAATTCTGTAGCTTGYAGTTTTAAGTGTATCTAGGATTTAACCTGCCCTATTAAATGGCTTTATCAAGACCCACATGGTTTAAATTAATCACAACTGGATTGTGATTTAAAACTGAATGAATTGTAACAATCAAATTTTATTATTTTGTCATTTTTAAACACGAAGTARCTCATTATAATTAAAATGCTAATAATTTTCCATAGGTATGTGTCAAAGTATGGATATTAGTTAAGTCTCAATGGTTTTCTTCTCAGTTAGGATTTTATTAAGGGTGGTACTTAGATTTGATGCCTGCATTCATTTCTCAGTCACAGTGTTCAGAGTTCAGAAAGAAATAAGTACAGATAGAACAACTGAATATGAAGTGACTTGCCTGTGATTTTACTGCAGGTCCATGCTGACTCTCAGGTCAGCATCCAACTCTCAGCTGCACCTTGCTGCTTTTGTGCATGGTTTAAGAGCACCGTAAGCAAGCATCGGACTCAGAGGTCCAGTTTTGAGGATCTGGGCAAGGAGGTCTGAACAATAAAGGGGGGGTTGTCACTCAGGATGCCAGTGGCAGCAGTCAGAAGACAGCCCGAGCRCCCTGAACTGCTGAGTTCATGCTGGGTGGGTAACACATGAGAAGAGCACCAACACAGACCTATGACTGAAGCTTTTGCACTTTTTTATAAAAGTAGAGCATATTTTCCAGCAACTTTTACACATCCCTCAGTGAGACAGTGTAGGACTCCGAGGGCTGGATGAGCTCAGCAGCCACAGTGAAGATACCCACTAATGTGGGCAGAAGAACAGACCTGAGACCATACAATTGTCATCCTCTGCATCAGCTTAAGATCTGCGACACCTTGAGCCGAGTGCGGGGGTGCAGCAATTAAAGCCTTTGTTGAGGCAAGAGCTGTGTGGGTTGTACCRGAAGACCAAACTGTGCTCTGCCAGTGGCACAGCGTCGCTGACTTAGACACACTCAGTTGCTAAAATTAGCAACATTAAAGATATTTTACTTTGGAATGTTATAAGTGAAGAAAGATTTACCAATCACAGCTGTAAAGAGAAGAGGTGGGAGAACCAAGATTTAGGTCAGTAAAATAAATGCTGTTATCATGACAGATTAATCTCGTCCAAGTAACTCTTTTTTTCCTGTCTTTTTGCAGCCATGAGGAAAATTGCTGACAGGTTTGTCTCACAGAGTTTGCAAATCACCTCCCTTCCGAAGTGCCTCAACAAAAGAAAAAGAGGACATACCCTCTTCCAATTTTGAGTAGCAGGGTTTTTTTCTGACAGTAATCATCATTTTTCAGTGGAAATGAATATAGGTTCAGGCACCTCCCTGAAGGCAGGGTATTGATCCCTGTGAAGCTCACAGTGAGCCAGGAACAAGGAGCAGTCACAACAACATGGAGAACATGATCATTGGAACAGAACTGAGTCTTTAGAGATCTGYCTAGAAATCCGTAGCCCCTAGGGAGACCTGAGCATCCTCAGCTTCTGATTCACCCTTTGCAGGATTAGTCTTATGATATTTTTAATGGGTATCCATTCTATTGCAATGTATAGGAGTGCAGTGACCCTTAAATGGCAGCATCTAACATTACGTTAATTCACTCTTAATGAAACTAAAGAGGAGTCAGAGAGTTTTGTGACCAAAGACTGTTCACTAGAATTGCACCTTTCATTAACTGACTTTGGAGAGATGAAATGAAATTAACTTTTTGAAATATTTTGATATTGGATACACTGATTTTCTGAGCAGCAAATCCCTCTGGTTCAGACCTCAAATAAGGGCTTCTGATGATTAGGATATAAAATGAACTGTGAAATTTTATATGCKTAATATCCCTTTCCTAATGCAAATCAAATTTGCTGCCCTGCCAAGTAGTTTGATCCTACACAGCGCAGAAGCRTGGTAGTTTTCAAGTAAAAGTTCATATTTAAAAGATGAAATATCAGGGGTTATAGAGAATGGCCTTTCAATGCTGGACACTCGTGTAAAAGTAAATAGACACAAAATTAAAATTTATAGTTGTCTCATTGTTTTCAAAGGGAGAAAGAAAAATACTTCAGTGGCTAGGATGTGCTAGAAAATAAGGCTGACACACACCTTTCCTTCCTGGACTAACTATTAGATACAAGCTCTGGCTAAACTGGGTTTGAAGGTCCAAATCTTGGGACCCATCATGAAAATCTAGCAGTACATTGTGTCAGGTCATCTGTAACCTGAATGGGTCTCTGGGGTTTAAAATATCTCTGTAGTTCTAGAGATATTCAAGTGCTGCCTTTGGCACTTGAATACTTAAGGTCACCAGGGCAATGACTCACACAAGAACATTTAGGAAGGCTATCAATAGTCCTGCAGTTCTGCTTTACTCTTCAGTTACCTGTAGGGGAAAAAACCTCACAGTATGATATGAAACCCCCATTGACCATGTTTGTTGCTAATTAAAACAAAAACCTCTTGACCACATTCTAGGACATAGACATAAACCATTACAAAGTCCACAATGTGTTAAATCCATCACCATGACAATCAGATAGAATCAGAGAGGACTTTTGTGTCTAATAGTAAAGAAAAGAATGTTCATATTCGTGGACTGGAGAAAGTGTACAAGAACAGTTTATCCACATAAAAATATAGCCCACAGATCACTTCCAAGGATTGCAAGGCCTATTTTGATCTGGTATGTAAGTCCTGGTAACATATCCAAAGAGTATCCTGGGGAAGCTCTAAGTTACATATCTAATTTTTTTTAATTAAAAACTGCCTGAAATTTGATGCCAAGGGCAGCATAATTTAGACATAAAAGTATTGGTTTAGTGACAGGGACTGTTAAGAAAATGGGCAAATAAAAGAACAAACACTAGCAAGAAGTATAATTTTAAAACTTTTACAAAATCAAATTTACATTAACAGGAATTAATTATTGTAAAATTACTTAAAGTGTGGGGGGGAAAATTGTTATGTGGCACTCGTTTTCATCAATTACCTCATTTGCTTGATACATTACGGCTAGGGTTTCAGCAGGGCACAGGCATTTCCATTTCCACCATACTCCTTCCTGAGCAAGTGTTTTCTTTCTTCACATTTCAGGCAAACATCCCCAGAATAAGTGCTTGCCATCAGTAGGAAGCTGCCTCTTGTCCTTGTTTCCCAAATGTTCAATTGTATTAATGGGAGCAAAAAGAAAATACAAAATGCCCTCTTGCCATTCGTATTTCTGTGTAAGCATTTGAGGTAGATGCCATGAATGCCTCCTACCTGGACATTCAGTTGCTTCTTTACAAGCAGAAAGGAAGTTTTTGGAGTGATTCCTTGCCCCATCTCTCTGATTAACTGTAAATTGGAGTTGCTTGCGTTGATTTTCCTTTTCTTTGTTGGCTTGGTTGGGGGTATTTTTTGTGAAGGGGAAGTATGTGAGAACGTATTGAAAATGAGTTCGTTGTGTTTTGGTAAACATTGTTATTGTCTTTCTCCTAAGTCAGTGATGTAGAACAAAAAGGCATGGATCTGAGGCTCTAACCTATACCCCTCTTTACTTTTGCTGAGCAGAAGAAATAAGAAAATAGTTTTCTGTAAATACATTTCTTCTCCCTGTTGTTCTCTGTGTTGTTTATAAACCTGCCATATTTTCTTAGGTGAAATTATCAGGCAAAAAATTCTTAGTCTGTACACTGTCAGTAAGCAGTGATCAAAACTTGAAACTGTCTGAATAAACACTATTCTTAGAATCATCTTTCCAGTCAAAATGCTTAAATTTAAGAATTCAGGAATTACTGTCTGGTAATATCTTTCAAAATTGATGACATAAGTAGTGTCTGTGAGCCTTCTTTTCTGACAACAAATAGTTTGAAGAGAATCATAGCAGATGTGTTTTAAAATGTGAACATATATTCATAGATTTTTTTTTTCCTGGATCTATTGCCCTGTCCTGCTTTCTTAGACGATGGTTAACTCTCCTTCCTCCCAGAGAAAGAGCACCAGGAACCTGCTGATTCTCTTTTCACAGTTCTTGGGTATGTAATTTCACACATAGAGAAGAAAAATTGTGTGAAATGTAGTAACTGACATTGTCAGTCAGCAGGAAACCTGAAAAGAGATATTGAGATGGAGCTGTGAAAAGTGACAGTAGCAGAGCAGTACATTTTTATGTGATAGATAGAGCTGTAGGGCGCAGGTCATTGCTGCTCGCAAGGGGCAATCTTTGTGTTACTGATATCCCCAGGGCTGCAAAGGCCGAGTGCCACACTTGGAGAACTGACGGGCAATTTGCTAATGTAGCAGTCTGAAAGCAAGAAGGGACAGCATAACCGTGAGGGCCAAAAAGCAGCATCCAGTATATGTATTATACAGCTATACAGTCCCTCTCATTGTTTGTTCTAGTAGCTTAGAGTGGATATTTCTAAAAATCAGCTTTTTCCTATACAAATATAAAAAGCCATAATGAGTTTTTAAATTGGACAGTTTTACTGCTGAAAACTAACTCCGTGTATGTGAAGTTGCTCGTTTGATCAATAGCACTGCACAAATTTTAAATCTGTGTGCTTTCTCAGGTATTTTACATGGATTACAAATAAATTGTTAAAAACTGAAAGAAGTAAAGAGTAGAATCTCCAGAAGCACCTTCTAATTTCAAGAGCAACCCTTCCTTTGTTTCCTTTGCTATGCTACAACTTTATAAGTCTCAAAACAGGAGATACATTTCCTAAAACTTCCCTGATGAGCATGTGACTCACAAGGTTGGCTTAAAAATTAATAAAATAAAGCAAAATAAAATAAGGTAAAGTAAAATAAAATAAATCATACACAATTTTAAAATAGCATTCTACTAAAAGTCAAAATTATTTTATGGTATCATGCTTTTGAATTCTTTTTATATCTCCTTTTCATGTGTGAAGATGAGCACTTTAGGATAAGTGCTTTGATTTTTTTCCCTTCCACATCACCTTTCATTATAGCATGAAATAAAAGAGAATTRCATTTTGAACACCTTTTGTCAAACAGAAAACTTTCAGTTAATGTTTCATTTTCATAGGATTTTCCTTTACAGAGAATGTAGACTTTTTCTGATTTGACATGAAGCTAAATTTGGAAACCTCAGAAACATTTGGGGAATGAAATCAATTGTCCTCCAGCCAGTTCTACTGTTCAGGCTAGTCTGGACTGTTTCTACAGRTGGCAATGCCAAGAGGTTCTCTGACCTCTTGCTCTGAAAGTATTGTTTCTATATTGCATTTCAGCCTGTACCCTGGCATTGCCCATTCCAATTTCTTCTGTACTTAATTACTGTATTAGTATAGAATTAAGATAACAAGAATAATTGCTCCTTTTTTTATGGCACTTCATGTGTTCATGAACAATCATACACATAAGGGTTATTTTCCAAATCATTTCTCTTTTTTGTTTTTCTCTTCTGAGTTCTCCAATTAGTATGTATTTCTTTCTTAATGTGGTGTTCACAACAGCATGCAGCGTTCCAACTGAGGCTTATCAAGTGAAGTAGAGCAGAATAATTACCTCATTTCTTTTATGCGTGACATTCTTATTAATGTGACTCAATGCCGAGCGTTTGCCTTGTTTTGCCACAGTGTTGCATTGTTRATTCGTATTCAAATAATTAGTCACTGCAAATCCACACACTGCTCTGTAAGTCCATGTGCCAGCACGGGCTATCTCTCRTCTGCCAATGGGAGCAGGCAGGAGCTGCACTGTACCAAAAAAAGGTGATCAATGCCCCTTCCTAACTAGACTGCGAACTTCTGTACTCATATTTGATTACTGGTTTCTCAGATTTACAGTATTTTATGTATATCCCAGTTGTGAGAGATTTCAAACTGATATCACTTGTCATGTCTCTCTTCCAAAAATGAAGATTCACCCTTCCCTTCTGCATATATATTCTTCAGAAGATGTAGAAAGAAGCACTAGAATAATGGAAATTGTCCTTGTCCCAAGCAAATATTACTGGAGCCATTGTAAGAAAAATAATTCAAAAATACTCATTTCTATTGTGTCCCAGTAGTATTTCAAAGTTCTAATCAAGGCCATGAGCTGTGCCAATGCAAAAAAAAAAAAAAMCACCTAACAAAAAAGTGAGCCCAAGGACTGTGGCAATATTGGATATTTGAGAGACATCTCAAGACACATCCCTGTCATGAAGATTCAAGGGATCCTTGGCATTATCACTATAGTCCTGTTTGGACTTCGTTCTTCATGTCTGCATTCTGGCACTGTCTCCCTGAACTGGAAACAGGTATTTTCTGTTCCTATGAGGGTCATAGGACATAATTTTCTTCAGTCACCGGCTTGGAAATCTGCTAAAGTCTCCTAGGGGAACTTGTGGCTCTCACTRTGTTGTGAAGCATTTGCCAGCAGAGCATTCTGCTGCCTGAGAGGCTGCAAAGCCTTTGCTTCCCAAAAGTGTGCCACATGAAAAAAGCATAGTCCCACTGATACATTGGTCATTTTCTTCCAAAATGAGCCTGGGCCTTGAGTTCAAAGAATGAAAATTTGTGTCAGTGTGGCTTCTGACAGGTGGCTTGAAATCCACCTGGTTACCCTGGCAGGATCCTCAGCAAGGTGACTCTGCCACTCACCCATGTAAACAAGTTCTTAATTTTTGCCCTAGAGGCTCAGGTTTAATTGCTTGGAAAAGACATGTACATGGAGAAATTAGGGCTGCACTTAGCTCACCCTCCCAGGAAGTGTGATGCTTCCCTGGAATGGCAGTGGTAGAGGGACACTAAGGTTTGTCATGCAGACTTACCTCCGAAAAAGGAAATGAGGCGAGATAACTGATCTCCGTGTTGTCCAGTTTTTCACCTCCTTCCTGGGTGATTTTATCCATAAAAGAGACAGGGCCTGTAATCATTCTGGTCACTGTATCCTCACCTGAGAAGGGCTGTTCTGCAGACACAAATTGCAGGAATTTGGCCCATATGGTTTGAAGTAATGACTTGAACTTGGATCTCCTGCATCCCAGGTTGTTGTAAGGTATTGGAGCCCTGAAATGTGCCCCAGCCAAACCATCCTCAGTTATTCTTATCAGAGCCCTCAGGAATTCACCAAGGTTACTGAAAATGTAAGCTGAGCTAAATTGGGAAAGAAAAAGCTGAAGAACAGAATACCAAGACAGCAAGAAGTAGATAAAGAAATACTGTGCCACACTGGACTAGAACCAATCATGTTTTCTAGAAGGTGCATGCAAAGCGCGTGGACAAGATAGAGGCACCAATCAAATAATGCGTGATTGCGTGGACAGTAGTTGTAAAATGTATAAGTAGAGTGTAATGTAAACAATAAAGCGTCTTCTGCGTAATCATATTGATTCGTTATTCAGAAGTCCTGAGCTCCCGCACCAGGTCAGTGCCCTGATAAGAAGGCTGTTACTGTCCCTCTCCCACTGGTCTGATACATTATTTTGATAAGAGTGAAGCAACTTCGACAAAATAAACAGAACCCAAAGGCCTAGCATGTGGAAACCCAGGAAGGGAGCCTCCTCCCAAACAGGCATCACAGGAACATGGTCTCACACTTTTCCAAAGAGACCTGTGTAGCCATCAAACATTTTTATTCTGTTTGAACTCCTTTTCTTTCTGTTTCTTGCAAAAATAAACAATTTTCTTTTATGCCAAGGAAAATTACTTGTTTTTCCAATAATCCTTCTAAGAATCTCAGCGAGAGGTGTACTTATTGTTATTGCTAATCAAAGATATTCAAAACTAGTTCAAACTTTTTCCTCAAATAAGAATTGTCTTGAAAATGGAATCGGGGTGCAGCATAGTAGATTTTGTTGCCTAGGGAATCCTAAAGAATTTCTGTTTTTCTCTGCCTCTTCTTCTAAAATGAAAATTGAAGTACTTACAGTATTTTCTGATCCCAGGAAATAAAACTTGGGAAAAATGTGAACCATTGCACTCTAATATCTTCATTTGGCAATTACATAAGCAAGGATTTTGAAAGACAGCTGACGAAATATAGGGGCAATGTCTATCAAGTCACATTTGAAAATACTAAGTACTTCAGATTCCTTTCAAAATACTCGACATGAAATATTTTACATCTGTAAAGGTAACTGATTTACTAAGAAATATAATATCAGTCAAACCCTCTGCTGGATCCTTAAAGTCTTGGAATGCAGGGTGCAATATTAAGGAAAATGCCTCAGATTCATATCAAAAGAATTTGAGTTGTTATGAATTTGGGTCAGTAGCTGCAATGTTTTTTATCATAGGAAAGAAAAATGGCAGACACTGGTAAAATACATTAGAAAGTCGGTTTAGATTCCTCTGAGATCATGAATCCCAGTGGGAGCACTGTTGATCTAAAGATCACAAAGAGATAGGACCAGGTCACGTGCTGATGCAAATGAGCATACTTTTCTTGACATCAGTGGACCTATAGTGATTGATTCCAGATGAAGTGATGAGATGATTCTGGTGTGCTGTGCCCTCCTGAAAAGCTGTTGAGAGATGCAGTGACATCAGTACTGGGGTAGCCTCGCCAGAGGCAAATACACAGCCAACGGTGTTCCCTTTAAACATAAATGGAAAGGAAAAGAGCAGCAGCATCTCTCACTGTGTTGGTGAAGAGACAGGATTTGGTGAAAGGACGAAAAACAGTGGTGTGCTCAGTGCTTGTGAGTTTGGAAGGGAGGCAATAAAGGCGATGTTAAGTGACAGAGGCAGAAAGAGCACCACAAATTATCTTAAAGCTTGTAGGGCTCCACTGCTCTCAGCATCTTCAGAAAACCCTTGCTTTTGCAAATCTTTAGATGGTCTTTGAGGTTTGGCTCAACAAGGGCTCAAATGTGTTTGCCTCGGAACAGGAAGGGGCAAAGATGAGGCCTGCTCTAAAGGCTGTCAAGCTACAGCAGTAGCACAACCAAATAAACTCCAGTAACTAACATAAAGCCAACACTGCCTCCAGGTTATCAATAGCCTCTTCGAATCCAGCGTGGGCTGCTACCCTGGATCTCTGAGTAAAAACTCAGGCAGATGGTTTGATCTGGGCTTCATGGTGTTGTGGCTGGTGAGACAGCCAATTTACCGATGCCCTTTCAAGTGTTTTTTACCTTAGCACTATAGATAAACCTAAGTGTGACTGAAGATACTCRTCAGTGGTTCCAGGACTATCTAAAATATTTAAAAGTTTGGTAATGTGCTCCCTCTAGAAATAAAATCGAAAGGCATTTATTTGCTCTGAAAGCCCCAAAGCACTGTAGTGAACTAAATCACTCCTTATTTGAAGTGGCAGTACCTAAATGCAGGATACAAGAAGTCTTCTTCATGAACTCAATAAAACCTGAACATAGGGTTTTTTTTCCTAAGTTTCATTTTTCTTTTTTTCTTAGAACATTATTTACAGTATTTAAAGGCATTGCAGAGCTTTCGCAGTTGAATCAGTTTCTCCATAGGAAGCTGCAAACTCTCTGCCACTATTGCTCTAGCATTGTCTCRCATTTGCCCATCAAAAGAAAACTTAGAAAGCTGTTTTCAGAGTAACTCATTTTGCTAATATTGAAACAATTTACTAGTAAACTACCCAATTAAAGCTATATTAACTAGGATATTTTATCTCACTCTTATTTTCAAGAGTCAACAACCCAAGTACAAGGAGACTAATGACTTAAAATTGAGCCTTCTCTGTACAACTGATGGAGTTTTGTTCCTGGGCTATCTCCTCCTCATTTCATTCAGCATGAATGGCAGATTCCTACATCGTGTCAAGTTTCGGATCACCATAGAAACAAACTAGGAGGCAGTTTCATTAATCATTTAGAGCACAAGAAGTCTAGGTCAGTCTGATTGCAGCATATAGAGTATCATCCTAGCGCCACATGGGACTCAGTTGATTTGAATTAAAAAAGATTAAGCTGCCCCTAGGACGCTCAGCATCATCAGTTTAAGTTCTCATGTAACAGTGGTCTCTGGAGCCACATGGATTAGGAGACTGAAGCTATGCATTTATTTTTCAGGGCTCAGTGAAACATTAGATGAGTGCAGGTGTCTAAGGGGGAAAAAAGGACAAAGATCACATATAGTTTTTTAGACTTGTTGCTGTTCTTTTGAAACTGGAAACAATAACTCAGTTTTATTTCTCCAGTGACAGTTACCACTCTTTTTTGGCCATGCAATGGTACATCTGTTACCCAATGTTTACATTTTAGATTTATAAAAATTTCATACTATGAAGCATAATTTTAGCACRGAACTGTAAGTTGGGCATAGAAGTTTACATGAATGCCGACTTTTTCTTCTCCTGATGGGGTAAAAAATGCCCGAAATAAATACTGGTGACATTTTAGTTTTGCTTGAATGAAGATTTATTGTTCCCAGGAAACTGACATACAGGCAGCTACAAATCAACTTGACTATGAAATAGTTGTATATGTACACCACAAAATGAGCCCCCCCTTCCAAAGTACTCACCTTATTTATGAGTCTTCCAGTACTTCAAAGACCTTCAGTAACTTAGTCCAGACTGGTTTATTGCTTTGCAGAACTAAGACATTTCAAGGGGAAAGTTGTAGGTTACAGTATATTAGGACTCTTTCTCTTGGGGGTCTGAGAATCCCATGATGCTATATGAACTGTTGATCTAAAGCTTATTACGGCATGACTTCCTAGAGTATAATTCTTAAATCTTTTAAGTTATACAGTACTGTCTTTAATCCCAAGTGCTAAACCTTAAAGCAGAACGAGCTTTCCAAAATTCGAAATACCATCTGTGAATTGATGTAATTATAGTTTGGTAAAACACAGTTCACTTACTTGCCCGGGTTGCCTGTGACCTATTTCAAATTAGTTGTTGTAATTTTCAACAAATGTTTTACATAAAACAATCAGGGAACAAAATCCCATGTCACAATATTCCTCCTGGAGAGAAAAGTGGTTCTGTGGATTGAGTTTCTCCAATTTATTCCATAAAATACCCTACCTTGTGTATTTTGTCCATTTGCCCCAGCTGTGCCAGTTACCTGGGCTGTGACAGTATCATCAAGAGTGAAGCCTCCTGTCACAGCACATCTGGGGGCACGCAGACCATGTCAATACTTTTTTGCTGATGTACTGTCATTCTGGGGATTTCCAGGAAAGAAATGTCATTATGCTCAAGAAGTTTTAGAATTTCCTAGCACAGACCAAACAGACTGATTATGGGAAGGGGAAAGTGAGTATCATTCCCACTTTTCACAAGTAGAAGTTGATACGATGTTATGCTGACTGAGTTGCCTTGGGCCACAGCAAACAGCACGGGCCACCATTGGGGAGCTCCAGTTTTCCTGTCTGGTGCTCAGCCCAGGTCCTCCTATTTACAACTTTCTGTCAAATGCCCAGAAGACGGAAAATGCAGGAACTAAAGCATAAAGAAAGAGTCCTGATGGAAGGCACAAAACAGCTCATGTTAGCTAATTCTTATTGAGTTCCAGCAGTGTGCTGGTTGCTATGCAAACAGAAAAGAAAACATGGCCTCTCCATTGCAACATTTCTGTGGTCTACTTCAAGTGTTGCCACCCAGCCATTTCCAGCCAGGCTGGAGAGCTTTGCCATCCCTTGTCTGCCTGTGAGAGAGGTGAATTTGCCAGTGAGAGGAGGGGCAGCTGCGGCAGCCCCACCTGCCAGCAGCAGTGATGGTGGCCAGGCCAGGGTGGTCACACCCACCCATCACTGCTCCACTGCTCTGGACCCACCAGGTGTCTTCAGCCAGCCTGGGCATCTCCCTTCAGCCACAGCCAAAGCCTGCCAGCAACAGTTGCTGCACTTGTGCCCCTTGTTCAAAGCCACTGAGCCTGAAGAAGCACAAACAGCCGGTTCCCAACATAAAGCAGGGCTGAGCCAGTGGTGTGGAAATGGCCGCCATCCCCTCCTCCTCACCAGGCACTGCTGGTTTTCAGATGCTTATTTGTTTCCTTTGATTCAATATTACTTCTTCTTAATTGCTCTTTTTCCTAACTCCAGAGCAAGCATCTCTCCCTGTACTCACTGTTCCAGCTCCCAGTGCCACACAGTTGGAGGATGGAGCAGGAGGTCTCCTTCCTGCAGCTTTCATGAAGGGTGCCTAGTCCTGCAGCGAGCCTGCAGCAACCACACATACCCTTCTGTGCCCAGAAATGGGGAGCTAGCTCAGGAGCATGGGGGGCTGGCTGTCTCTGAAGGGAGTTGCTGCTGTGGGTTCTTATGAGTTGTCTTGGATGTGCAACTTTGTTTTTGCTCTTCATCCTGTGGTCAATGGTGATTTTAACGTCAAAATCTACCAGCACAGCTCGCTAAGCACTTTATTAAAAGTACCATGAAACTGAAAAAGAGATAATTTCATTTTTCTACCAAACACCAATCCTTCTGCAGGGCCTGAACAGAGCTGGGAAGCTGCTCCTGGGCTCCTGCCAGCTGCAGGGAGACCCATCAGGTTTGCAATGACACAGAAGTGGGGTCCCTGGCTTCTGCTGCTGCCCAAAGCCATCAGAGAGAAGACAGCTTCTGTATAGCCCTTTCTAGCCAAGCAGTTGTGACAGTATTGTTTTTTAATAACAATGTAGCAAAATCACTTTCCTTGGCATGTATTGCCTACAGTTAGTCTCTAAAATGCTTTTTGGCACAAACCACACAAAAAAATATTCACGTTCACTCTGCTATGTAAAGCTAATATAAAACATTTCTAACTCATTATGTTGACTGACTTTTGTCTTACTTTTCTGGTTTAACTACAGTGGCAAAAAAAAGTTGTGTTTCTTTTTCATTGCATGTGGAGTGGAGCAAAGCTACCACAAGATTATCTGAATTCCTGCACACAGATCGTCATCTGAACCATGTGCTTGTTCCCAGCCTTTCACTGTCAGGCATAACCAGTGCCTGACATAAGCAATAATTTGAAGATGCTGAGGTGTCAAAAAGGATCTGAATCATTCTGACAAACCTTTTCTCATTCAGTTGTTGACCCATAGCTCTGTTTGAATTTGGGAAGTCTGAGGTCAGAATGAAAAACATTGTTTTTCTTGTAAGCCAAACATATTTGACTGAGAAAAAGTAAGCTAATAAAGATGGAGAGGCAATTTTTAATGTCACTTTTTAGAGCACGGTAATTTGTCTAATCTTATTGCCTTGGAATATGATTACACGTAATACATTCACATTACACAGGAGGGAATACGTTTGGGAGAGAAATGATATGTTTCTCTTCCATGTCCAACATATGGAAACATGGAAAAAGTTAGGAAGGTCTAAACTTTACCAATGCTTGCAGTCTCTTGTCTGTGGAGGAATAATGAGTTGTTCAGAAATTTCTGGTGACAAATGTACTAATTTAAACCTAGGTGAATAAAATATACCAAATTTAATAATTTTGGGTTATGGAAAACATGGGTATACAGCAAATCTGTCTGTCCATACACTAATCAGTGCGAAGTTCCTGGCCACTTTTCCATAACCCTCTGGTAGTTGCTGGTAGCAAGCAGAGATTTACCAGAGGAATTAAAGAAGCTTCATTCTTCCCACCAGCAGCAGCTGTTTGGCCCTGCAGTCTTCCTGGGCAGGGCAGACCTGCATCAACCCATGGTATGCATGACTCATGGAAAAGTAATAAAAASCTGGGGCTGGAAAAGACCTCAAGAAGGCAACCAGCTGATAGTGCAAGAGCTAGAGCAGCTCATGTAAGACAGAAACGTAAGTAGTTGAAAGGCACATGCAGAGGAAGCAGCTGTGTGAGTCTTCTTGGATGCTGTAAGTACTGGGACTTCTGCCTGCACATCAATCTCCATGCACAGCCCGGAGCACCGTGTGATGCCCACAACCAGAGCTCTTTCCAAACAGAGTTACGCAGGGAATGTATAAAAGCCCAATGCAAGAAATGCCCACCTCTAGACTTCYCAATCACAAGCAGATCGAGCTGTTCAAGAAACCTGTGGGCTCCACAGTTTCACCAGTGACTGATTTTGTCATTAGTATTTCACAATAGATAAGGTCCAGAACCAAAATACAGAAGTCCTTTTTCACTCTGAATAATTCACAGATCTGAATTAATTCATTCTGGAATAAAGTCCATACCTTGGTTCCAAATTGTAGGCATCATAGGAGATTCTCTGTTTCATTAAGGCAAAGTGTATTTGGGTAGCTGTCATGTAGTGCCTGGAATGTGATGAAAACAAGAGGTCCTGGCTGCCTGCTGCTGAGGAATTCCCAAGGCACTTCTCACAGGAGCAGCGGTGTTAACCCTGATATCCTGGTCAAATTCCAACATGGCTAATTATATCCCACTTACCTAAAGCTCTGCCATATTTTCTCTGCTTGCTGCAAGGACTTGCTGCATGCAGCAGGCTCTCTTCTGGTCCTCTTGAGGGTTATTGCCTTTCATATCAAAGGCAGTGGTATTTACAGAGTAGTTGCAGTTAGTTATCAGTTTGTAAAATTTCCTGACCCGCACAGGACCGTTAAATTAAAACTGCAGTTATTACTACATAGGGTCTGGGGCAAAAGAGGCCAAAAGTGCCTGCAAAAGAAAGAGTAAGTAAACCACAAGGTTGCAAATGAAGTTACAGGCAGTCACTCATGCACAATGGCAATGACCACAGTAGCAGTGTCCATCATGCCCCATTACCTGACCACTTGCCTGAAGGAGATTAGAGAAGGATAAATGTGGGTGGGGACAGAGCACTGAACAAAAGTGCGGGGGAAGAGCAGCACAGGTGAATATCCCTTGGAGATAATACCAAGGAGCCCAAGGGAGAGAGGGAGAGGACTGTGCATTCGGAGTTCAAGACAGGATAACTTCCTACAGAATACCATTTGCTGGTGTTGCTGGTGACAATATAATAACTCAAGACTTTCTAGGAAGTGAATATTCCTGAGGCTCTCAGGCCTCTTTCTTTCATGTATTTATTAAATTATATTTGTAGATATTAAGAGATATTTGTAGCTGTGTAAAGGTACAGTGAGATTGAACAGTGGGAAAAAAACACACACTAAAAATTTTGATTATGCAATAAAATATCAAGGATAACTTTAAGCTTGCAATATCACATCTTATTGTTTGGAAAAACAGTGCAGGTGTAGTACGTAATACTGTTGGAAATGGCTGCATGATAATCCCAGTGAGTTTTTTGCATCATGCTTAGAAATAAGTATTTCCTGAAGGAAAGCAACTTCTATGTATCTCTGCCACTTTTTCTACCAGAACTGTGTCTATCTCATTATTTTTCCAGTATCAGAAGCCACCAAAATATCATTGAAATTAACAGACATGACAGATTCTCCAAGAGGAGCCCAGAGCAAACCAAAGAGTGGGTTTCCATGCTGTGGAAACCATTCTTACTGTTCTCCTGCTCTCTTATCATGAAAATCCAAGTTGTTTATGTCTGCCAAGTATCCTGCTATTTACAGAGTTCACAGAGGAACAGCCTTACAGCTCATCTTGTGTGGTAGAATCCTACTTTCAGAGTCCTCTTCTCTCTGAAACATATATAGAAACACATGTACATATGCACACACACACTGACTAGATCACTGGCAGCACGGTGGTTCAGTTATTCAGCAGAATTATTTGAATTTGTCTCTAATATTATCTGAGGACATGACAGTAGGATGTGCTTTTGATAAATTAAAAGTCTGGTTGTGCACTCATGTGAAGAGCTATTCTCGTTCCTGTTTTTAGAAGACAGGTGCTTCTATCACAGCTAGAAATGTTCACAAATTAGAATAAGGGCACAGAATCTTAAATGCTTCTTCCTGTCTCCTGTGTCTCCCCAAACAGGATGAAACCAAGTTAATGGAGTAGCACAAAGTGAACAGGATGGCATAGTAGATGCTACCAGGATGTACTGTACTTTCATACGATAAATAATGCCTGGCATCTTCAGAAGGATAAACAAACACCACATATTCTTTAGAGCATAATAAGATATAGTGTTGGAGAGTTCCAAATTGTTATGTAATTCCATATTCTCTCCCATGTCATTAGCTTTCCTTATTCTGTTTAATGTACATAAATATTAATTATGTGAATATGAGATAAAATACACTTTTACACAGCTGTTTTTCATTGCCATAAATAGGAGTTTGGAGGAAAAATAACACAAAAAGTAAATTCTGAGCTGTTGTAATTTAGGACTTCACATTTCAGACTTTTAAACTGCTTTTATTCATCAGCAGAATTTCACTGAATCACTCAGAGTTCCCATAAAAAGCAACAACAAAAACAACAACAAAACAGTCCTTGTTCTTGCAAGGAGTCTTGGATTCCTCATTGTAGAACTGTAAGAGAACTGAGAAAAGGGGACCTCCTTTTCAYTGAAGATGACTGTAGTATTTCTTTCTTGTTGTAAAGGTATTTATACATCACATAAATGAATCTCACAGCTGCTCTGAGAGAAGAAAGCCGTCCCCCAYGTTAGCAAGTGTAGATGCCATCTTCAGTTTGATTAGATACATGGAGCACACAAATTTAGGGTCAAATCTATGATTTTGTGTTATCCCAGCAGAGCCAGCTTACACTTTCTCAGCCTTGTCAGTAAAGCAGAATTTTGCCAGTCCTGGAAAGAAATTCTGTTGAGAACACAGTGGGTTTTTTAATGTAAGATCACTATGTTGAGTGTGAGCCTGAAGGGGCTGGCTCTCCCAGCCCTGTCTAGATTCTCTTGTCAATCTTCTTTCCCCAGAAGTGTGGAGTTAGCTGGACGAGCTAACAGCTAACCTCCTCCTCCACATTCACAGCCAAATAGGTGATTAGTTGCTTCTCACTACAGGCTGACACCTTCAGCATGGTTAATTTTTGTTCGTGACCTGGTATGGTGCTGACACCACTACCTTCCTTTTGGGGCTGACAAGATGTCGTAAGCCCAAGAAACATGCATAATAGATGGTTATAGAAAAAACATTCCAGACAGGAGTTTCTGCCCAGACCAAAGTGTCAGCCCTCTAATGTGTCCCGCATGGCCTGAACCACCCAGTGATGCCTGGAGCCCCAATAAGCCACTGAGCCCAAGAAGAACTGCAGGCCAAAACAGTTCATGGGTTTATACATGACTGCTCTTCTATCTATTTTTAATTCTGATCTGCCATAATTGTGTTATTATCCTTATACATTTCTAATCCTTTTTGAGTCCTGCTATGCTCTTGATCATTCCTGAACTCGTCTGGAAAATTGGTAATTGTCACAGTTTGACTCACTAGCAAGACATTTATCTAGGCTTTTCCAATTATCACCAGATATTTCCCCTGTGTAATGGAAAACGTGAATGTGTCTGATATCAGAGCCGGCTCACATGAAAACTGCAATAAATGTTATTAGTGGCAAAGTCAAAATGCCTAGAAATCAGACTGTACGATATATTGCTAAGAGTTTAAAATAAATGATTATGAAGAAACCTTCCACATGCAAAAATCTGGATCAGAGGTGTGCATGTGCCATTTTAAGCAAGAATTTCCACTGTGCATTACAATTCTTCCATTCTGAAGCAAAACATTTCCAGGCTTTTATATAAGCTGAAAATCAGAATGGAACTACAGAGGTGTAAAAGCAGACATCTAAATAGCCTTAAAAGAGTGACACATGGAAGACGGGTTAGTTTTTAATTTTGTCATGTTACTTTTACACAGTTCACAACTTACTTCAATAATCAGAAATGTATTATCTCAACAGACTGCTTAAAAATTTATGCATGTGACATAATGTTACAATGAACTTTAAGAGGTCAGATTTGAAGGTGGAAAGATGGAAAGTTTGGACTTCATTTTTAAAACAATTTCCTTGCAATAAGCTCTGTTGGTCTCTGGAGTCTTGTCCCAAGTGGAATTGGTGAGATACATCCTGGACAGGATTATCAGAGTAAAACTGCTCAAAACACTCGAAAACRTATCCCATTTATGTCTTCTTCATAGAGAATGAGGGACATTCTGCACTCCATCATAATTGTCACATTTACTGTTCCTATTTGGCAAAACATTCTTTCTTGAAGCAGTACCAGTTGTCGCTCAAAGTTTTGCTCATGAAGACATGAGTCTGGTGTTCACTCTTTGCTTCCTTGCATTTAAGGCGTCATCTTCATCATGAACTGGAATACGATGTGTCTTCTTTTCCATAGAGTCAATGTTTGATGTGCAAAATAGTTTAATGCAGCATATAACATCTATTATGTCACATTGATTACCCTGCCAGCACTTTAACAAGATTCTCTGTTCTGTATGCAGCTTCAAACAGGGCTTTCACCAAGTCGTGTTGTTTTAAGATGCAGAACATTCCTTCAGACCTTCACAAGCAGCTGTCAGCAAAGTTAGCAAATTCCCCAAAACCTTGAATTGGATGTAGGATCTTGGACTGGCTCAGTATTATTTACAGTGTTTTGCTGTTTGTGATTTGCTGGCTGCAAAGTTCTGATCTGGATTTCTCCGAAGTGCTTGGTTCAGCTCTGTGTTAGAGCACGCTGTAGTCAGCAGTTGCTCCTATCAACATCTGTAACACATTTTGCATTACTTGAAAATATTACAACTGTTAAACTAATAAAAGTCCTTCTTTCATATTTTAACTATAAGGTGATCATGTGTGCCGGGCACTCATCATTGGTGTAGATATTATCTCTCTGCTAGTAATATTTTTGCTGTGCTTGCTTCGAAGCCTGGCTTTTTGATCTGGGAGCAACTCTCAGCTGAGAAAATAAGTCTAACTGAAGAGTTGTGCCAGAACTTGGAGGACTTGTAGTTAATTTACTTCCAGGTGCTCTGTGCCAACTTGTACCGATTCTTGAGCCTCTCAGATAAATGTTGTGGTAGATGTCCAGTGTGTCATAATTAGGAGAGCTTTCCTATGCAAAAGGAGGCTTCTCAATTGACAGATGACTCTATAATAATAAAGACGAGGACTTTGTGTAAATATTTCAAACACTCTAACTGAAAAATGTTAGCAAAGTGTCAGGAAATAAAGATTTCCTCATATAAATTGGTTACCTTTGAAAGATAGTCCTGCTGGAAGAAATGGACTAAATTGTGATGTACTTTCTCCTGCATATATTTCCTCTTACTTATGAGGAGAGGTTGAGGGAGCTGGCCCTGGTCAGCCTGGAGAAGAGACGATTGAGGGGGGACCTCATCAATGTCTATCAGTATCTGAAGGAAGGATGACAGAGGATGGAGCTAGGCTCTTCTCAGGGCTGCTGAGCAATAGGACAAGAGGCAACGGGCAAAAACCGATGCACAGGAAGTTCCACCTGAACATGAGAAATAATTTCTTTACTGTGTGGGTGACCAAGCACTGGAACAGATTGYCCAGGGTGGATGTGGAGTCTCCCTCACTGGAGATACCTCAAAAGCCTTCTGGATACAATCCTGAGTAACATGCTCTGTGGGACCCTGCTTTAGCAGAGAGGTCAGACTAGATGACTACCAGTGGTCCTTTCCAGTCTTAACCTTCCTGTGACTCTGTAATATATCCGTGAAATTTTATCAAAATGCAATGCTGGCTGAGCAAAGTTCTGATCACCATGGTGTAAAATGTGCTGCTCATGTGGAATATGCACTCCAGCTCTTGGAATTAAAATCTATTTCAAAAGGTAATTTGATGGGATAATACAAGATGCTCGTCAAATGTGTGCCAAAGATACACTGCTTTCTGGGCCAGAAAAGCTTCAGTAATTGTGTGTGCACTGGCTTTCACTATGGACTAGATTAAGACAAAACACTTCAGAAAAGCTTCAGTGACAGTCTCTGTGTGCCATCTTTACCGAATAAATTAAGCCAAAGTTTTTCTGTGGCTTGAAATAGAGACACATATTATGTTTCAGCAACTTGTTAGTCTGAAAACTCAGCCACATGTCTGAGCCCTGGGGTTGGGTATGTCCTGAGCCAAACACTACATAAGCTGTCTAGTAATAAGGAGACCTCAATTGCTTCAAGCTTAAAAGGCCACCTTTTAATTTATATATGACAGCCCATTCTTGCCTGGAATTGCTGTGCTTGGCTCTCCTGTTGCAGTATTTGTCCCTTTGGCAGTTCTCACTGGGCGAAGCCAGATCGGTGACAGGAGTGTGTGTGAAGTCTTCTAAGAATTTATTTGTATGGGCCTAKTTCTACTGCAGCAGAAGTCAGCAGGAATTACATGAAGGAACCAGAGCTAATTTGGTTCCAAGKGTCCTTGCAAATTCACCCACTGTGCCCATTAGCAGTAGTGTGTGACTGCTGAGAGCGTCAGCGACAGACCCTTTTCCCCTGTACAGATATGAAGTCTTCACTTATAGAATAATTTTCTGAACCAGGTCCAATGTCATACATACAAAGTTAGTAATCTCATTTTTGTCTAGTATTAAGTCATGCTGTCTGCAATTTCCTCATAGCTGGTTTAAGCCTAAATGAAATTTGCTCTTTGTTCTGGAGATTAGTTTTCAATTCTGCTTTGGCAGAGCTTCAGCTGACACATTTACCTGCCAAATGTCACTGCATTGAGTCCATCTTCTCATCTAAAGGAGGAAGCTCCTTCAAATCTTCATTTGTTGGTCTTCATAAAATAACATCTAGAGCTGCCTTAGATAATGACCGTAAAGGATACATCCAAGATAGCAGGCAAATTAAACGTATCGACTTCAGCAGTCTCTTTTGCTGTTGTTGTACCCTGAAGAGCCATCAATGGCTCAGGAAAACTGTAGACACAACTTTTCTGCTGGTGGCTTTTGCGTGTTCTTAGGAGACAGTCTGTCAGGATGCACTGGATTTGTTTGGGGCTTTTTATCCCATCTGACCTTTACTGATTATTCCCATTCATCCACAAACATGTACAATCAGAAATCCCAGCTGGTTTCCACTCACTCCTCTTCTGCACATCAAGGAGAAAAGGCACAAGTGGGTAAGTACAGTGAGTGGATGATGCTTCCCTGCCTTCCTGCTCACGGGGGAGCAGGATGGGGATGGGGACCAGTTGGCACATGTTAATTATGACAGTGGTTTGAACATCAAAGGACCGAGACACAAGAAGCAAAGATGTGAGCAGACAGGAAAAGAAAAAGAGGAAAGAATAGGTGTGATGTTACAAGARGAGGTGTTTGCTAGATCTAAGGGCTTATATTCCATGAGGTAATTATGGAAGCATAAACARTAAATCAGTCTTTATCTGGCAGACCTTTGACATAAGAAAAAAAAGAAGATGCATCAATGGGATTATAGGATCTAGCTCTGTAGGGTATAGAGTATAGCTGTAACAGTTTTGGGCCCTAAGTTTCTCTTTGAACAGCTTTATAGCAAGGCATGCATCAAAACTATTACTGAGAACGTGCTGTGGGTTTCTTGCATCTTCCACTGAAGGGGAAAGCTGTTACTGATTACTGGCTACATTGGTTGTATTTCAAGGCTGGGCTCAYGTGGCAGTTTTCTTTTTAGCTCTAAAGCCAACTAACTGTGTTATAACCTCTTTCTTTCCCTCCAGGAAAGACCTCCATGAGTCCAGTCCTATGACTGCTTTATGCAGAGAGATCACTGAAGAGRGGGAGGAGGGCTCTTCTTCTGCCCTTTTCCCCATCCCAGTCCCTTTTTCCTCCACTTCTGTAGCAGCAGAACAAAAGCCAGCTCCCTCTCCCCTTTGTGCTTACAGTGATTTTCATGCCACCATTGTCTGATTAACAAAATTATTTGTAAAGACTTTGTTTTACATTTCATCTTGTGAAAAAAGGATAGTTTTAAACAAAGCCAGATACTTTAAAGATCACCACATGGTTTTAATTGTATTTTCTACTTTGTGTCATAACTTGAATGAACAAGATATGAACAGTATTCCTATTGTCACCACATTTCACCGTGTTATCGCATTTGCTAATATTTCCTAGTTAAAAAAATATTGGCAACTACCATGAAGCTGACGTCGTAACCGTGTATCTTCTGCTAACTCCATTGTTATAGCCTGTTCCAAAGCCTACTGAAGCTGCTAGAAAATCATTTTCTGACTCAGCCAGTGCTGGATCTGAAGCACAAAAAGGGAAATGGTATGCTCGGAAGGTTTCCCACCTTTCAGATCCCATTCCTCTGCTCCTTCCACCTATGCAAAAGCTCTCATCATGCTGCAGAGCACAGTGTGGTTTGAATGCTGCACATACGTATGTGAGCATGATGGGTTTATGGGTGCATTCTTGCTGACAAACTGAAATTATGGGAGGAAGAAAGGGGAAGTACTTCGCTTGAGATTTGAAGTTAAATTTTTTAATTGATCTTGTAAATAGAGTGGTTGAGAAATGAAGCAAAAATAAAGATGTTTTCATTTCTCTGCAGCTGAAAAATATACATAATGAAAACTGAAGGGAGAAGCTGGGGAAAGGAGGAAGTCACAGATACTTCAGTCTTCCTTTCACCCCATTAGGGCCATGCTCTTTCACTTACATAGTGGGGTAGAGGGTGAGCCAGTGCACAGATTGCTCTTCCACTTCGTAGCCATGCAGCTGCATCCTGCCCTCACAGTTAATCTCATTTATGGCCTTTCCAGAAGGCGGCCTACCCTGGGTGACAATTATAGTTGGTTAATTTTGGCACGATGTGATTAAAAGCAGACTGATATAAATCTCTGAACAGTGTAGCTTATGAAAATGCAAGTTGAGGTAGCATCCCAACCACAGCACTATCATGAGAGAAGCTGAGAGCCAGATGTTGGGCTAATGACGGAACCAATCTAATAATCGACTCTGTGTATCCTCTGCAGCTTGAAAGCCTTGCCTAATGTCTTTTGTCAGCCAGATATCTCCATGTTGCAATACATATTGAACATTTTAGAGGTTCACACATTGGTTTAGTGGGTTGTCTTGGCTTCTAGCTAAATACCCTAGGAGAAAGTTTGGSAGCAAGATCTTCTGGAGCCCTGGCAGTGAGAACCCTAATTGGTGATATCTTACAAGGGATATTCTGAGTACCTTAAGTATCCAGGTGTCTTAGGTACTCTGAATCCTACCTTATATTAAAGTCTGAAGTGGCCTTTTTGAGTAGGCAGTGTCATTTATGGACATAAACTAGTGAGAAGCATCTCTGCCATCAGGGCAGGTGGAGTTACACATGGAAACCCACTGTAAGTAAGTCTGTAATCAGACTCTTCCTGCATGTCCTTGCATTTTGCAGAGAAAAGATATCATGTTCACTGAAAATACGAGCTATAAAATAAAGTCTTTTTCTTTTTCATCAACTGAGATGTGATAGGACAGTTTTAATTTAAATGCAAGTGCCCTGATTACAAGCTCACTTTAGGTTCTGCGTGGCTTGAAGTGTGTGGCTGTCCTGGCCACTGTGAGCTTACAGATAACTTCTGGTGACAGAAGATGAGCTTGGTGGCTCCTGAGCCAAACTTCTGCCTGCCACCTACATTCAACATGCTGCCATCTCCTCCGAGACCTCCCACCTGATACAGGAATGACACAAGGTGCAGTTAGGGAGGAATGGCACTCTGGTCCACATTTCAGAGGGCATTATAACATTACAATACTGCTATAGATTATGACAGCAGATTAGTCATTGGTCTTTGCAGTAAGAGAAATGACAGAAGTAAGAAAATGACAGAAAAGTCATTAAATTACCCGGTGATTTGATTGAATAAGAGAACCTTATGAAGGTTCTGCTTCTATTAAATGGACAGAATAAAAGCACAAGGCTCAAAGAGAACTTATGCCCAGAAAGGATGTCTTTTATTCTTGGGACAAACCCTCCAGCTCTGTCAGARTTACTTTGCACCTTATATGTGAAGACCAACTTTTGTAATTTTTTTTGACAAAAAAAGAGAGGAAACTATTTCTGTATTTTACTCATGACTTGAGCCAGAACAGTCACTAAGAAAGTTCTCTGATCAGAGAGAATTTGATCACGGGTAACAATTTTATTTATTTATGCATTAATCTGCAAGTCATACTTTCAGAAATGACAGCTCAGGTGTGAAGAAATCCATTAATGGAAAGACAAAAAGAAGAAGGGAAGAAGAGAGAAAGTTTAGGGGATCAGGAGCTGATGAGAGCACAATTCCTTGGTTAGTTACTCTGCAAAGGGCAGAGACTGAGTGTCTCTACCTGGCAATTCCATTTTTTTAGTCTATGACATGGCTTTTCATGTCAGTAGTATAAAATTTTCCTGAAACCCTTTTTCTTTTCCTACTAAAAAGTATGTTCTGGAGAATCTGTGCTAATTCATTAAATTGTTTTTACCACACAAAAGATGGCTAAGCTTATGGGAAAAAGGAAAAGCCAAGAAATTAAAAATAKAACAACTAGGGGTTTTTTACCTTAAAATAAGGCTTCGTTTTGCAAAATATGGTTTTTTCTCATTTGTAACAAAGCTTCAAAAAGATGACAGGAAAATTATTTTTCCCAGCCAACCAAAAAACCAGAATTTTTGGCATAGCTTTTCTCAATCAGATCRTGTTCTGCTTTATTGATGAATTTGTTTAAGTAAGGAATTATGCTAAGACCTGCTTCTGTTCAGCAGATGACTCCAAGCAGAACTTCACTGGCTCCTCAGCCCAGCTTTCACTTGCATTGGACTACACACCATGTGCCATTTAAAGCCCAACACACACACTTCAAGAGTCAAGGCATTATGAAGTCTGGATTATTTCTTTCTTTGACAAATAGCATATAGTGCCAAGATTTGCCAGATCCTGTCCATGTGAAGCAAAGGTTCAGAATTAACAATGTACTTCACAGAATCATAGAATCATAGAATGTGCTGAGTTGGAAGGGACCCATCAGGATCACTGACTCCAACCCCTGGCCCTACACAAGACACCCCAAGAGTCACACCATGTGCCTGAGAGCATTGTCCAAATGCTTCTTGAACTCTGTCAGGCTTGGTGCTGACCACTGCTCTGGGGARCCTGTTCCAGCACCCAACCACCCTCTGGGTGAAGAACTTTTATCTAATATCCAGCCTTCAGCTTTAACAGATCTTTAACTAACAGTCCCTTGACTAATTTCCCTGCAGGTCCCATCAAGTCCATCTACTTGTCCATTACAATGGAGGTTCAAGACTCTTGGGAGTCTTGAGACTGTAGCATCTCTGAAAAGAATTGATCTTTCATTGGTTCACTCAGGTTCTAAGTAGCCAGTTCTCTTTTTCCTGGAGCTCCTTCGCCTGGGGCACAGCTCCTCAACCACAGCACACCTTCTGCAAAAGAACTGTTTGTTGGCCACAGCCTTGTGAAGAGACATCAAGCACTCCTGGCTGACGAGGTCTTCTGGTAGGAAAGAGTCTTATGCATTCCAGTATCTCTAGGTTATATTCATCACCTTCACAGACATAAGGAATTTTCCAGGCTAAAATTGCCATTAGAAGAACCAAATAGATAGTATCTAGTTCTTAGGATATTGTGACAACTTTGTTCAAGCAAAGCAAGAAATGTCACCCTATTTCAATAGCTGTGCCCTAGGCTAAGACATGGAAAAACAGAGTCAGAATGGCTAAAACCAGACGAAGAACTGTTCTCAAATTGAGACTATTTAACCAGCAATTTCATGTATAATGCTGTTGCTTTTGTCTTCATTCTGCAGTCATGAAAGGACTGCAAATTCCATGAAATTCAGCAGCATGGCTTGCTGCTGGTGTAGCACTCTGGCTGCAATGCAGGACATTGCCAACAGTGCCAACCACGTGTTGTGCRTCTGTTCAATACAAGCTCTTGCAGGACAGTAAAATAGTTGCTAGATCATGCCAGTTGGTTTTGCTTCTTAAAGGCTTGCCAGCGCAAGTTATTCCAATTATTCCAACAAAAGTCATTCCAGTTATATGAGTGTTGTCACTTTGGAAAAAGTATGYATCCACAATCCCCCATATGTGATAATGATTTTGAAAAAGCAGCAATCTCTGCAACCAAAGCATTTGCATCTGTTAAAAGCACAGCTTGCTCTTTCACTTGTGTCAAATCTGTTGGCACAGAATTCAAAGCACTGGATTGGCAACTCTATCAGGAAGCAAGTGCCACATAAAGCTGTAATAGCCGCCTTCATTAGCCTTTGTTATCTGAAAAATTCCAAGTGCTTTGGATAACATAACATGCCACATATCTATGGAAGCTGTTGGGCAGCAGTTTGACAGCCATATGCTTACATCTATGATGTGTGCTTACCCTCATCTTTAACTAAACGTTCTCCTTAAGCAGCTGTGGCAACAGGAGTGAGCTTGAACAATTCCCACACAACTAAAATGCGGCTGAAGGTACTGGTTTCTCTGACAAGGGGACTGAGGCCACAAGTGCCACAAGTACTCTGCAAAGATTCCTGCCCTAACACTAACAGAGCGTGCTGTGGAGTCATAGATAGCTGCTGGTGCAGCTGGAGAAGGCTATGGCCAGGCTGGGTCAGCATGGTGCTGAAGCAGGAATCTTGCTTCTGGTGCCGGTGCTAACTCATGTGGGTCACAAGGACTGTCTCTGCACTGCCCTTGGGTGTGAGCTGGCTTGTGTTTCTCTGCACCTGTGGTATGGATCTTCACAAATTCTTCTGAAATCTCCCTTTTTGCCTTCTCAGACACCAAACATGAATGAACTGGGAGATTATGGGAGCAGTTGGAAACGGAATGCAAGCAGAGCTAGAAGGAGGTGTGTGTGGCTAACTATGGCAATGCAGGAAATTCAAACCACTTTGGTTTTGAAATGACAAGTAAAATCTTTCCATGCCAGAATGTATGAGGTTTGTTTTATATCCCRCCTATATTACTGTACTCCATGAATAAAGAAAATCCAGACATCATACGTGGCCAAATACTGCACTCATCTCTTTCTCACAACTCCTATTCAAAGTCTGTCTAACTATTAAATGCTCCTCTGACAAAGACAAAATCTGTGTTCCAACTTTTCTGACTGGAAACACTAGGTCTTTCATTAAAATAGACCTCCCCYGTCCGGTAGCTGAGGCAGGATGAACATAAAGAGCATGCCCATCCTTTCAGCCATGCTCCTGTAGCAAGGAGGGCACATCCTGAGGATTTTCTCTTCAAAACCGAGACTGTTTTGTCTTCTCCACTGCTTTGGATTTGTTCGTTCTTCCTAGGAAATAATTACTGCTCGATTTTTCACTTTTTACTGACAATATTTGGCATATCTTGGCGTTTGGAGTTGAGAGAAAGGTTGTTACACCTACTGTTGTCATCTTTCTCCTTGAATACTGTCTACAGGCTGAGCATGGCCTTGTGATAGTATGGATAGTACACCAGGACACAGTGTAGAAGCCACTGCTATTTATGTGATCCATGGGCACTATTCAGCCACAGAGGTCTGCAGGATGCAAGACTGTGCAGTCCCYCCTTCACCCTCTCCACCTGAAATATTTCACCACACATTTGGAACACAAATTTATGCTTTTGAAGTTTGCCCTTTTACAAATGAAATAGCTGAGTGGAATCTATCCAGACAGTTTTTATTGCAGCAACACTGCTTCATTATTAATCTCTCTCCAGACGTGCCAATTGTTCCCTTTCCAGATAAGACGATGGCACTACACATGCTGGGATAAGAAAGAGAATGGTGCGCTACTCCAGCTGCCTGTCACAGCTWTCCATAGTGCCAACAGCTGGAGTGACTGTTCCTGGGGAAGAGAAAAAGTACTTTACTGCTATTCCAGTATTGCTTCAGAAGGTCTGGCTTGGCCACTGGGGTCCATTTCAGAGCTGTAAACCTTGGGGAGAGGAAGGCAGATCACTGCAGTTTGGAATAAAGCATCTAAATTCCTGAAAGAGTCTAGTTTAGACATGCCCCTCACTTGGACACGGCTACCTTAGACATTGTGGTCTTCCATAGACAGCTTAGGGGATCCCATTCCATACAAGGGGATGGCTCACATTCGTCTTTCCCTAGATGCCACTCTTTCCTTGGGTTTTTTATATGATCGCTATATGAACTATTTTAGTTTAGCTTAATTGCTTATATCACAGATATGATTGTTTCTAACACACCACACAAAGATAGAAGACTTGAAAAAGCATATTTTAGTATACTGGCTTGGGAAAAAAAAMCCAAAAACACAGACACACATGAAAAAATAACCCCACAGTAAATCTATCTAAAAGCAATTCACAGTAGTAATGCAATGTCATTGTTTTCCAACCATTTGGAGGTTAAATTGGGCTTTTGGCAATCTGATAACTTGAGCAAACAACTCTAAACTAGTCTTAGCCTTCCCCCTCTTTAAATAAAGCTCAACTTGTGATATGGAATGTGAATTGTTTTGACTGTTAAACCATTCCAAACTGAAAACCCACTCATCATAAACGTGTTGAAAGAAGAATATATTTCAATAGTGCGGCAGACTCTTTGAGTACAGTAGAGCAGCAGTCTTCAATCAACCAGACTTTCTTTCCAGAAACAGAAAATGAAAGTCTAAGTGCCATACACATTTTTAAATGATTTATCTAAATTGAAAGAACTAACTTTTTTGTGACTGATTATAACTGCATATACGAATGGCTATGGATAACAGGTTTCTTTCACTTTTCAAAATGATATATAACAATGTTCCATGCAGAGACCTTCTATTTACACATCTGTTCAGCACCTGCCCATAATTACTTAGTTCGTTTTTRTTATTGGCCTTGTCACCATATTAATGTAGCTGTACATTCAAATTGATTGTAATTGCAAATTTCCTGAAAAAGCTTGGTTTCTGCAAGTATTTAATTAAACTGATATCTTAAATTWAAAATAATTATGTAACTGTACTCCCCTACAATAACATATGCATGTCTCCCTCTACATACAAAATGGATATTTCACATAATTCATACAATATGTGGATTAATATTGTATAATTAAAGGTCAGCCTTCCACTAGAAAAGGAGGGATAATTAACTTCAGTGTTTAGAAACCTGACATATTTCAATTAAGAAAGCAATTTGTCACAAACTTCATAAATCAAGTTATCAAGGAACATGTTAGCAATGTATTTAATAAATAGAGATGGCAAAAAGTAAGCATATTCCTTCTTGTGGTGTAATTTTACTTGAGTAAATGCTTTAAATAGAAAACCTTTCATTTCTAGGTAATAAGGTCATATCTAGCATGTCTCAGTAACCACCAGTGTTTATTTCCATCTACTGGCTCTTTGGACACAGTACCCTCTGCTGAGCACTTCTCTCTGGGACACAAAAAACCCCCGTGATGCTGCATTTGAAGCCTCTTTGAGTTTAGGATAAATCAGGAGAGGAGTTAGTCCCAGCCCAAGAACCTGAACAGCTCCATTCCCACCAGTGTGTTGTGGGAAGCTGAAGCACATGCTGATCTCACTTTCTCCAGTGAGTCTGATCCTGGTGGCAAAGTCACAGACATCAACAACCTGGAAACAGCTTCTACATCCCTAAGCGATTGCTGAGGCAGAACTGTGGTGGACTGGCACAATCACACAGAATTACATGTCAAGAATTAATTTCCTCTCATGGGAGAACAGAGACATTTTTAGGGGAAATTTTCATGTTTCTTGTTGAAAGTCAAAAAATCCTAGAGTACTCCACCTGGGGAACAGTCAAGTATTGTCAGTGTAAAGGTTTCTTGAGCTATAGTCCAAAATATGCTCCCCAGAAACCCAAAGCTGCCTTAGATTTTTCCCAATTCTTCTGTGGGGCTGTGTGAGCCCGTGGAAGTTGGTAGAGCCTGGGAGGGGAAAGGAACGTAGGTGGACTAACTGAAAAATAGTCAGGTTTTGGTCAGATGCCTGCTGGACTGCTTTCAACAGACTCATCAAATTCACAGCTTCTCTACAGAACACTTAGTTTCCATGAGCAAGCCTTTTCTCTTGGAAGGTATCCAAAATGTTTCCTCTAACGCTGCTCATGCTTATCTTGAAGCAAACTGCAGGATCTGTATTCCACAATGGCTGAGTTAATCCATTCAGAAACACTAATGCCAATGAATATATATCYACTGAACAGCAAAGCTATGATCTGGAATTTGAACTCTCATAATTCAAAGAAAATGTGAAACAGGCTTTTGATTTGATCCACTGTGACTGTAAGAACTGAGTATGAAATACTGCTCCCAGCTCTGCTCCAAACCATTCAAAGTCCAGTGGATGCTCTTAGAATTTGATTTGAACTCTTRGTACAATTTTGTCAGTAATAAGTGTGTTCAGATTTTTTGTGTGTGAGACTGGGATATATATATAGCGACAGGTAATTGTGTTCCCCATGCAGTACACATCCTGAATCTCAGCTATGACCTCAGTCCCAGTTTCTGGGAATGCTACTGATATTGCAATCAGTAGAAAAACAGATTGAATTGTTATCTAAATGATCACTGTTCCATCGAAATGGCTGTAGAAATTTCTATTTCCTGGCACTTCTTTCCTCAGCTCCTTGAGGTCATCCATAGAAAAGTTTCATTGAAATTGAAGGGCATGCATGTATCATGACAGGTTCATTGGCCAAAGTATCCAGACACAWATCCAGAGTATTGCTGATGGGTTATTACAGTGAGGGAAGGGAGAAAGGGAAAAGTGAGAAGAGAGTTGGCTTTCTAGCTTGGAAGACCACCTTCTTCCCCTCCGTCACTGGCACTCTTCAATATTTCTCCACATGCAACATCAAGTTGAAAAGAAGGAGAAGTAATATTTCYGTACCTTGTCTTGCAGTTTGCTGTCTTCTCTGTTACGTACTTCATACATTAGATGAATACTGTTTTGGGATCCTAATCCTAAAACAAGATCCTAAGGCTCTGAAAGTATATGAGTCTCCAGCTTTCCTTACCTTTCTGAACACACACTACTTCATTTCCCATTAGGGTTTTTGTTGGGTAAATCTGGCCCTGTTGAGGGGGGAAAGAAGAAAAGAAAAAAAAAAGAAAAACAAAAAAAGAAAGCAAGAAAAGGAAAAAATGGTGTAATTTACTATTCAATAAAAATATTTTCTAATAAATGTTCTCAACTCATTTTGTTACAAAATTACCAACTTGGAATTAGAAACTGATGTTTTCTTTGTCTGGGAGGTGCATCTTAAACATGGGTGTCCTGAAATGAAATCAAATGGGAATTGCTGCATGTTCAGGGATGATATTTGTTCTGGCATTCTCTGTTGTCCACATATTCACATTAGGCTAATTTTTCCTATTTCTGCATTGCCATATGCTTGGCAGATACAGCAAAATAAACAGTAGCATAGTTAATCAATCCAATCTTCTTGGAATGAGACTGAAAGGAGACCTTCGTTGTTGTGGAAACCTAGCAGTGACAGAAAACCCCACGCCTCTCTGCCAACAAGAATTGGTTGGTAATTGAYTGAATTGGGAAATAATAGCTATAAATACGCTCATGAATTACTGGCTTGATCTCACAAAGCATTTTTATTAACATCCAAAATTAAAAAGTGATAGAAGTTTGAGTACAAGCTTAAAATGAAGCATATGATTAAATGAATATTCTCTTTGGGAGGTATTAATAAAAGTCTGCTTTTTCGCTGTTATGCCTGTTACACTGCCAGGGGAGCTTATGCTCATAACCAAGGGGACAGAGGGCTTTCTGTAAGGCAAGAGGTTTACTTCACCTTTATCTACAGTACCGRTCATAGAGATGTAAGATGGCTGCCTCCTGCAGATGGAAATAATGGATCTGCTTCTTATCTGCCATTTCAAGTTCATGCAATTGAGGACTATAGATCATTTCTCCTACAGCTTTTTCCTTCCACTCAGTGCTGCCAGAAAAGTGTGATAACTCATTGTGACCTATCCTTCAGGCAGCTATCAGATCAACCAAACACAGATCGGGTGATTACAAATACTGGAAGGTAATGCAATGTCTTACAGAATGTATACCTCTGTGTCTGTGGGAAGTAAAYATTTGTGTGAGTAGAAGTGGTCACGAAGCAGACCTTGACTTGTAACCAGGGCTCAGTCTCTCTTTCTCATGAGCCCACATCATTTGGATCCTGTTCCAGGACTTTTGAGTAGAGGGGAATTGTGTAAATTTGCATTTCTATATGGTAAACTTCTCTAAGGTCTGCCAAAGAGAAAGGAAAATTCTCAGTATCTGAGACAAGGGCATACAGTACTTCTATAGTATTAAAAACAACTTCACCCAAAGGAGCTGGCATTCCCATATAGCAGTCTGTACCAGGAAAAAGTTTTGTCCTACTGCACATGTCAACTCTGTGGTTCCAACTAYGTGTTTTGCTCCTCTGAGCCTCTGCCCCAAACTTGGCTCAGAAAGTGATAGTGACAAGGAACAGAGCTGCAACTGCTTTCTCTTCTCCATGATCCAAGTGGTGGGAAAAGATGAGGTAGCAGACAAGACTGTAGGTCTTTTCATCTCCACTCTCTCTTTTCAGCTCCTCTCTTTCTCTTCCTCTCTTGGCCAGGTGTTACACCAAGGGAGGTGAGTGGGAAAACATGCTGGAGATTTTTGCCTTTTGCCACCTAAAAATCAGAAGCACCCCTAGTTGGCAAAGAAGAGGGAAGTGCTCTGAGTGGGATTTCCACTGGAGAAAGCATGCTGTTGAGTAGCTGAGGGGACGGGAAGGGGGCTATCCCACAAGAGTCAGGTAAGGGACAGGTACACAGTCACAAGTCCCCTCCCTGTAACCCCTTCCACACATATCCCTCATCATTGATCTGAAAAGAAATTTAAAGTGCTACTCTGGACAACCCAGAGACTGTTCTGTTCAGCCTTGTGAAAGTGGCGTTGTTCCAGTTCACCATAGTTTCAGACAGAGTGTKCTTTGTCCCTTTAAAATGGCAGTCAAATGTGGCTTCAATTTGAGCTGCAGCAAACAGTGTCTCCTTACAACATTTCGTGCAGAAGAACACATTGATAGCAGTTAGAACACATGTATAGTTTTAAGGATCCACTCTTACCCCACATCACTGATAGAAACTGTATATTTCACAAATGCCTTATGCATTTTCCATTTGGACAAGGCCAGTGGTTTGCCTAGTTACGGTGAGAACACCAAATGTTTGAAGGCCTCATCCATGTTGATGAGCATGACCCTGCTTAGTCCAAAGCCAAGTCCATGGAGCACAGATACTACACTATCACCTTCACTTTTCCTAGGTGCTGTGACYAGCTGGAAGCCAGTCTGACCACAATGCTACAAGAGCCATCCCAGAGTTTGCCCATGGTCCCAGAAACCCACTTTGGCTTACGAGGCTGTRCTCACTGGTTTGGAGGGCACTGCTCCCACCACCAGCTGTTTCCAGGTGCCAGGGACACTGATTCTGTGCCCTTTTTGCGTCATTCTCCCATCACTGAGAATGTGGCACCGCCAGTATCTCTTAAATGGCACAATGCAAGCTATTAAGAGACAAAGGGAAGTTTGGGTRTCTGCGTTGCTACTTGATAAATAGCTATATTATTAATGTAAGAACTGGTCAACACACTGCAGATTCCATCAGTGTTTGAATCTGGGGCGGAGGAGCAGGGGAGGACTATGTGTTGGATTGAAAGTATAAACCCTTAGACACGAAGAGTGGGAGGATGTGGGACTATGTATCTCTGTGACATCTTGGTCAGTCTTGGCAAGAAACTTTTCCCATTTCTGTACTTTTACTGTACTYGAAATCCAGTGAGAACCTAATTAAAATTAATGGAGAAATAAAATGTTGGGGGAAAGCAGAGCAATGTAAAAATAGAAATGCTAACACAAGAAAATATTAGCTCTCCATTAACTCTCTTAAAATGYGTTTTTTCAAATTAAAATATCAAAATCTTGCTCTGGGACTTTCAGAAGTCTTTGGAATGTAATATATTTTAAAGACTATGACAATGTTATAAGATAATRAATTTTATTTGACTTTTACCTCTCTGTACAGCTGGAATCAGTAGTCAATACATAATCAGCTTCCCTGTTCATCTCTTYACCCCAACAGTCTCTGAAACAGGAATGTCCTGGCCGATGCTCAGAGGATGTGATGATGGAGCAGAGGTCCTAAGTGATTTGGTACCCATCGAAATCTCTTTSCACAGCTGTCCCACTTGGTGTGTTCATGTAGTTTAGTGCAGAGTGGGCATCAGAAGTTCAAAAGATTTTTTCCATGTGGGATGTACCACACTCGGTGACAAATGTGTTTAAAGCTTGATTGTGCAATATGGCTCTAGTTGTCTTTTAATTCYACCCTGAGTCATGACACTATTAAGGAGGTAAAAAAAAAAAGGAAAAAAAGAAAAATGAAAGCTAAGCAGTTTTTAAAAAATAAGGTTTCAAAGTCTGTTACACACTCATCATAAATACATCATTATGCAATGGAGCCTCTATTGGGCAAGGTAAATTGTAGTGCATTAACCATGTTTTTCTATGGATTAGCTTGTACCTTTTTTCTTTTCCAATGTTTGTTTTGAAGATAATTGCAACCCCTTGACACATCTGTACCCTTGAGTTATTGATACATGTTTTTAAACCATAGGAACAGAGTTGAGATCAGCAAATACTTAGTGAGATTGCCTGTCAGAGAGGATTTTAAGCAAAAAACTCATAGCAAATTCGTTGCTTYATATAGGTCTAAAATCTTTACAAAAATACCTGTTTAATTAATGAAATCTGTACAGCTCATGGCCAAGTGAGCAATGAACTGTCATTAAATTACCCCTAGTAGACGGATGGAAAAAAACTCCTGCGATGTTATTGCAAATGGTGTGTTAAAGATACCAAGAGAATGAAAGAAACTAACAGTTCCTGTMCCAATACACCTCATAAGTCCAACTTAACAACTAGTGAAATTCCTATTTATTTGSTCTTGAGTCATTTGGGGTACCTGATACCATCATACACTCCTATATGCTATACATACAACCCAGACCATGGGTGGCTGTCTTAGGCACACCACTATCCTTCCTAGAACTCTGCTGCTCCCCAAATTCCACCACAGATAGATTTTTTTCTCTTCATGACAGTCTGAAGACACAATTGTGAAGAGTGCAGTAGAAGGCTTGTGCTTCCTGGCTGTAAACTTSAGCTATCGGTTGCAATAAAGACATAAAATGATCTTGTTTTACATGATTAAATGAAGATTGACACTAGATCAAATTATTTGCTGGAAGCCTGTGAATTCATGTAACTAACCATGGTTTTGAAGCTAACTGCAATGCACCTGTAAACTACTCAAAAACATTCCTGCATTTACATGAAGCAATCTCTGAAAAGCTACAAGTTAATAGCTATATTTATGAACTTTGATTCCTAGTGACAAATTATTTCAATCTTTTAAGTCACTGAGGCATAGACAAATAGTGGAACAGGTGATTTATTTATTYCTTAATCCAGAGAGATTTCAGAGATCATCCAAGATATTAGTTACAGTTTTTGGAGATGAATCATTTGCAAATATAAAAACAGATAGACAGCTATGCCATGCCTGGTGCCAGCAAAGAATCCCTCAGTGTCCTAACCATCATGTCCCAGACTTAAACCTGAAGTGTGTCTTTAATTGTGAGAAAGGTCRGTGGTCACTTTGGGCCAGACTGCCTGTCTCTCAGCCTGGGGGTCTGGGACATGCTTTTCAGCATGTGCAAGACCTTCTGCCATCAAGCCAGGATGGCATTAGAACAGATAGTGGATGCCTTTTGTCTGAAGATAAAATTCACCTAGAGTGCAAGGTCTGTTTACCACTCATGCTGCCAATGTATGTGTGCATGGACCTTTGAGTGAGGAAGACTTTTAGCCTAAAAACTAGCTTAAAGCAGCTAGGCAGTTTGAAAGACAGCTTAGAACTAAGTATCTCTTATCCATTTTTGATTGTCATTAGCCTGGTGCAATGCAAGTTTGTGAAGTAGATGCAAGACAAAACGACCCTGCAGTGCTAACTATTTCCAGAATCCCAGCAAAATTAGCTTTGCTGCTGTTGTGTTTCTGTCCATTCATTATTCCTAACATGATTTTCACTGCAACCCACATGTCTTGCTGGCACTTTGAAACATTATTTGGATGAGAAATGCCAGACCCGGCAATGTGGTGACATAATACAATAATAAGCAAATTCTGAGCAATGTTCAATAGGAAATATTTTTTATTTTATGAAGAATTCTTATTTAATATATTTTTTCTTAAAAGCAGTGACACTATGTTACCCATAATAAATCATTCTTGTGCTCATTCATGTCTTTTTTATCCATTTCTGTTTCTAAATTATGGAAACAAGTTTTGTAGTTCAGTGGGAGACAGATGAATGCTCCAGCATTCTGCTGTGAATCCAGAGTATTTTGCTAAACTTCTTGCACTATTTCYAAAAAAGTTAGAAATACTTTCATGGCAACGGACTACAAGGGGCTGTCTTTTTCTATAAAATTCTAAACACACACACATACATTTTCCTTCCTGATTTTCTCTGCATGTGTCAAAGTTAGCTGGGAATTCTATAGCACTTAGGACTTGCTGATGTAGAAATGACTGCCAAATGAATGGTTTATACTGGAATATCTCATTATTTATATAAGTATGCTACAGTATGGACATTTAATTTAGTTCTCATTCCAAACCCATGACAAGTCACTTTGACACCTTTAAGAAATGTTTCACATATGGTAAGATAGAGCACTCAAAACTGTAAAAGGAAAAAAAATAGATGACTCAAATTAAAACAGATATTTTTAAACAATCAAAGGAAATACTTCAAGCTTGTAATAACATTTCTCAGCCATTTACTGTTTAATAATTTTAATGATGAATTAACATTTCTGGGGAACAAGGATGGTACAGTAGTTCTGAGGACTGGYTCTTTTCACTTCCAAAAGACATAGGGGAAAATTTCACAGGCATTAATGGAAATGTCTTTTTGAATTTGAGGAGTGGAAGCTTTCATGGAAGGTTCTGATTTGTTGTCATGCTGCTGTAGATCTGAGCATGAGAGAATTCAGGCACCAAGCCCAGGTACTGAGACAGCCAGGCAGGGATTTGGAACTGCACCTGCACTCCCTATGCCTGYCTGTTACCATCTCATAGCCTTTCACTTTACAAATAGAATAGTCATGTTTATCCCCCACTCTGTGAAAAAATACCATTTTAGCTGAAACACATTTTTGCCATAAAACTAAATCAGACTACTTGTGTAATGGAGCTGGATGGAAAGTAGCACCAAAGCTTGATTTACCATGCAAGCCAGGTGTGGAAGGGTTTGGCTTCAAAGCTGACAATTTATGCAGGGCACTTTCTCTAGGACGTGTGAGTTTGAGCCRTGAAGTCTGGCTTAGGAATGGTAGCTGTCTGGGTACTACCTAGATTAAGAAGCTACTCCTCAGCTAGATGAGTGCCCATTTTCCAAGATCCCTCACAGCAAGGAGCACCCACTGGTGCTCCGATCTACAACTGACCACGAGGGCTAATAAGGTAAGCAGAGACTAGTRGCACTGGATTTGTACCATGTGAAAGGCTGCTGTGAACCCTTTCCATGCCTGCTTTCTTAGCCTTAGGATACCTGAGGTGTGGGGCTTGGAAGTGAACAYGGCCTCAGCAAGCAACCAAAGCACTTCATGACTTGATCTCTTGGACCACGATATTGCACTGAAGTAGAAATGTTAACACATTTGGAGGGCACAAAGCAGGCAAGTCCATAYGGGGAAAGACCTCAGTTACAGCCAGATGGTTCTCCCAAGGCACTCCACCTTGGGGCTACCTTGCAACTTCAGGCAAATGCCTTTCAGCATCTGCCACCACGATGAAAGTTAATAGAGGTGTCTGAGTTCTTGCCTGGGCCAGCAATGGCCTGGATTCTGTATGTATATACAGATAACATATACAGAGAGGAATAGACAGGTATCATATAGGTGTCAATCAGAAAACAGAAGTATTTTCTATCTAGAAATATTTAGTGTATAATAAATAAGACAGCAAGAACTTACCACTAACACAAAGACTTAAGAAACATGAAACACAAGGTGTTTAGTGTGTGTTTTGTTTACATTTTTCATAAAATAAATCTTTGACAACTCTTGAAAAGCAAGGGCTTTTAGCCAACCTGAATGACAACATTACCCAGTGTCACCTAAACAAAGATAAAATACTCTCAGCTGTAACTTCTGAAGCTTTTTAAAGTCCATATTATTCCTCTTTTCTGCTCATCTGGATATCCTCTAACTCATGTGTGCTCACTCTCCAGCCCCATCTTCACCCCTCCATTACCACCACTAGCTGTTCTCTYGACCGTGAGTGCAAGAATCAAGATTTTCTTCCAAGACTTTCTAAGAGGGAGGAGGGGAAAGACAATGTTTGAATAGTTTTTCTAGGAGTTTTTGTATTTTCCTTTTGAGAATATATTCTGTGTCCTTGAGAGGGGTGGATGCACCCCCTTGCTGTCCCAAGCCCTTTTCTTTGGCAAAGCAGCCACCAGCCTGGCTATCTGGGAAGGCTCCTGCAGTGCACCACGAAACCCTGCAGCCATGAGACCTACTGGAGTACAAGGGAGTATCTCCAGGAAGGCCTGTGGGGTTGCCTAGCCCAGGCCCTATATTTTAAGGTAATCTAAAATCTGTAATGAGGGAAGCTGTATTTTTTCCAAGGAGGCTCATGTGTGTCCCACACCAGTTAGTCTCTTATAAGGCTGATATTGTAATGGAGTACAAGAATGTTCATGCTAAATGGAAAACGAAAGGGGACTACCCCACATTTATTGAAACAAAGCACAAGTGAGTCAGTCTTTAAATCTTTCACCAGATAATTTCTCTCTCATAATGTGCTCTTTCTATCCACTAATTTGACAGTGTGTTCTTTTAAACATAGGTATTTGATCAATGTCCCTGGGTAAGTTCATCTGGCTGATGAAACAAAACAGAAATATCTAACGACAACTTCTGGCACAGGTACAAACACAATCAGTATCTCAAATTTATCTTGAGATTGCATGCAAAGTACTCTGAAAAAAAAAAACCACACTGCAGTTCCTCTATTTTTTGATGTTGAAAGATTTTTAAAAGTGTAATCCACGTTAAGCTTCTGCATTTCACCAGCCAAGACTGACTAAAAAGTGTGTACTTTTAGATGGTAACAGCACTATTCTTTGTTACTACTAACTTTGTGCAACAGTGTAGGAATTGGGTTTTTTTTTTACTCTTCCTCATGGAATTCCTGTAAGTGCTTTGCCAAATCCTATGTAATGTTTAATTCATATAGCTTTCCTTTTCTCCTGTTTCTTAAGTGAAGTCATTAGGCTGAAGCTTGAAATGGAAACTCATGCATTCACCATGAAGGCTGGAGAAAAACCACAAAACAGACCTGAGCAAAAACTGTGCATTTGAAGAATGTTGGGGTTATTCTGAATGKTTCCAAATCACGCACAGTGTTTCTAATATTTACAACTGGATCTATGTGCTATTTTTAGGGAGCACTTAGTGGTTAATGRTACATGTTTTAAGTATTTAGTCAATCACAAACAATAATATATTTTTGAAATTTGTTCCCATTGATTCCACCAAATGGATAAAACCATAGTGATGTCTATGTCTGGAAGAGTCCTACCRGGAAAGGTTTTGAACTATCTTCTTGCAAGAAGAACTTTCAGAATGCAGAATGTGTGTCACTTATTTTTACCTGGTTACTCTGTTTCCAAACAAAGACTTCTAGTAGTTACTGAGGTAGACTGTTAATCTCTAATCCCTACTATCCAACAAACCACATCATCTACTGCTAGTCTGTCTGCCACAGTCCCTTTTCCTACTGTCCATCCAAGAGGAAAAAAATCTGATGAACTTCTACACATAGCTTTAGATTCAGTGGAGAGTGAAGGAGAGGTAAACATGTCTGTAGGTTTCTTTTTAGGTTTACATCAGCAGAGGCTCGGATGTTATTAGGGAGCGTCTAACTTACACTGAACAGTGTTTTTTCTTGCTCTGGTATATCAGAGAGAACAAGATCACAGTCCTGTGTAAATGCACTAGGGAATGTAGAAACACTGAATTAGACACATGTTCCACTTTCTTTGTGCCTGAATCACCCTTGTCGAGAGCTTCTTTAGAGACGTAATAGTGCAATCTGTCATTCACAGAAAGGAACACGTGGAGTGTAAAATGCCGTTACTGGAATTTATCAAGAGCAGCTTCCATAACCTGCTAGATTGTAAAAATGTTCACATCTTAGCATGCCAACAGAGCTTCAGCATTGATGCCTTCAACAAATAGGAAGCACATGRCGTATTAAGCTTGTTTCATTTCAAATCCACAGTTCCGTTTTGGAGGATACGCACGAAGAGAAAACCCAGGCATCAACYGCCCAGGTTAAAGAGGCAAGGCTTTTTCTTGTGTGATGGAAGCAGGGAGTCACATACAGCAAATGGACTTGGCAATAYTCCCTTTTTGTTCTGGGGTTGAACAGCCATCAGAAGATAACCACAAAGTACTGTGATCAGTCAGTGGCCATCTGTCCATGAAAAGTGCACAGTGTTGGAGTGAGGCCAGGAAAGGGAAATTTCATGGGCAAAGTTGTTCAGCCTTTCTCAAAAGAGACACTAGTTCAAGTAGTCATGTTGGGTCTCTGAATTGGGGATGRGTGAAAAGAGCACTAGCAGCATGCTGAACAGTCACCTCATTAGAATGAAATAAACCTGCCTTGAACTCCTTCAGCTTTCAGATTTGAACTCCTTCAGCTTYGCTTGGTTTTGACCCTAATGTCTCAATTCAGTCTAAACTGTATCTTGACTTGTCCAAAAGGGTGAATCTTCTTAATATGGAGTTAATATCTGAGTCCATTTATACAAGGAAGTCAAAACACAGACACAAGGGAAGGGAGAGAACCAGTTCCCACTGGCAGTCACGGGGTTTGCTGGTGGTTCTCCCATTTGTTAGGGCATATTTCTACAGGCAGAAAAGGGAATCACCTTTCCATTGTAGGTGAGCATGAATGCTTAGTGCTTTGCATTTAGGAAGAGACAAATAGCCCTGTATACGCCACAAATTTTAACCAATGAGAAGCTATGTCTCCTAAACAGACACTAGATTAATGTAATGCATGGCAGTAGGAATCGTTAAGAGAAGTGCAAAACGCTCCTATGTCACATAGCCACATTTCAAAAGTATATTGCAACATGTATTGCTTCCTGCTTATTTTTCTTCTTCTTCACTGCCTTTCTAATCAAGTTGGTATGTCAAGGAAGGTATTACAGAAAATCTATTTAGTACTTATTYACTTTCTCACCAAATTTTTCAATAAGCCAGGTGGCAATGAAAGAATTTAACTTACACACCAATAAAGAGCATATTCTGTTTGCTGGCTTCAAATGTTCAGCAGCTCCATCACAACGGASTGTGCTTGTCAACTCTTCTGCGTGTTTCACCCTTTGTGAAAGACATAGATCTGATGCAGCAATATTCAGAACTCTTTGTTTCAGCAAACTTCCTACTGATGTAACAAGTAGATGCAGGGAAGGTTCAGGTCACATTTATAAAAATATTGTCTGGATATACATGTGTGTGTGCATGTGTGCATTCAGTATATATGTACATGTTCAACACATACAGGCATGCAGAGAGATATCTTTCTTTTTTCCTTCCTGGCTGATAAGGTATTGTCTAAAATGGAAGTTTGTAAGGAATGAAGGCTTGAACTTCTGCAAGAACTTATCCTGGGTTTCAGTACTGAGGTTTATCTGATTTTGACTTCCTGTGGCTCCCCAAATTTAAAATAGCCTCTCCGAATTTACTGAGGGTATAAGGTGTATCAAGCCGAACAAGMCACAGGTCTTCTCAGATATAGATGTAGGTATTTTCTCTCTATTTGCACTCTTCCCTGTCTTTGTTATGAATTTAAGTTGACACTGTAAATGGTCAAATCAAGTACTGCTGGATTTTAACACAGCAAATATTGGACTGTCTTTCTCAAAAAATTCTACCCAATATACAAACTTACTATTAATTATTATTGCTAAATAGGATGGGTTTATTGTAGAGTTTATCATTAAAAGATAGGATTACTCAAGTTCTAACTTCTAATGAGAGTTTGGAGGGCAAGGGTTGACCCCTGGAAGTAAGGTCATATGGTTCTTTTGGTTTGTTTACATGAAATAGGAAGGTTCTGCTGATTGTTACAGAAATCTACTTTCTACTCTCCTTTTTGTATACTAATGAAAAGTTTTTAGAAGGAAATATTGAGAGTTCTGTACCTAATACAGCTTTCATAAAACTATACATTCTTGGCAGACTAGTTAGACATATTTAACTTATGTGTGCCTAATCTGTATTTTTACGGGATTTCTCTATCCAGCAGTTCTTCTAGCTATACATCAATTCCATGCAGAAACACACACATCTGGGTGTTAACATTTGGGCAAGATTTGATTGGTTGCACATTTGCCCGTGAATTTTCAGATGTGGGCAAAGAAAATATTATTTCTTGGGGACAATATWAGGAAACAGTTTAAGTCTTCACACGACATCATATTCAGCAGCAGATTATCAACCTGTATCACCACAYAGTACACAGTAACAAGTTGTTTATTTAACAGATGGCAGAAGACATGTCTGCCTCATCAATTCTGCATATAATGATCATTTAAGCTTTGCAGCTTCTACAGTACTTAGGAAAAATTCCTTTTTCCTCAAAATGATTGAGCAAGAATCACATTATGGGTCTCCAGAGACCAAATGAGATTTCTMAGAAAAAAAATAAATACTTACATGTGCTTAATTGATGAAGGGTACATAATATCAACAATATCTCAACACCTTCAGAGTCTTGAAAGACTAGCACAAAGGAAATACACATCAGGAAAAAGACCTTGCACTTCTTAGCTGCTTTTAGTGTACCCTAAGAGATGTAACCAGAGACATAAATGTTCATCTTCTCATCCTCAAGGAACAGAATCAATTTAAGAGTCATAATAAATAATAATTAATAATAATGTGACTCCTCTTCCTAAAATGCTTGCCTGATACTGAAGAAAAAAGGTTTAGGCATTGTTCAAAAACAGTTCCTCCTTTTGAAAATACTACTCCCATAATAGTGCCAAGATCTGTGCCATACTAGACTCTCTGCCACTCTGTGTGCCAGATGCCTAATTGGTAGATGCCTGAGAGAGGTTCAGCAACACAATTTCAAACTTTTACTTTCACAAGCCTCCTTCTACTTTTTTTCATGGCAAATCGTCTTTCCCCTCTACTCTTTCAACTGCTTCAGAATCCTGATCCAGAGCTCACAGACCTGTTGAGACTCACTTCATAAACTTTTCGTGTTCAGAGTATTTCCCCCACTGCACAGCTAAGGTAGGGGACTAGCAAAAGCCTTTCCTAGCCTCTGGACACATAATACCATGTTAAATAGTTTGCATAATTAATGATAGTAAACACAAAGTATCTTAAGCAGAATGGGAACAAGGTCCATAGACCTCCTCAAAATTCTGTCAGAGATGCATCACTCATCAGCATAAAGATTTTTGTCATGTGAGGTTGAAACACTAAAGCAAATTAGTCACTAATGTCAGGCAAACTATAAGCCCTCTAATGACCTAAAGGTAGTCAATGTGCTTTAGATTTATATTCCACACTTCTAGGTTGGAGTTGGCCACAGATTATTTATTCAACAGGGATTTTTGGAACCTTCTGGAGCTGGAGAAAAAAGAATAAAACTATTGCCTTTGAAAACAAGTGTATGAAAACAAAAAGAGCTCCTAGCTCTTTACTCCACTGTCTGTGGCCCCAGGCCACAGAGGATTTTGAGGCAACCACAGGCACTCTATCTCCTTGAACTCCCTCTAGCTGAAACCTTCCCCCATGACGTAACATCCTTATTCATTCTGCAGCTGTGGAGAAATGAGATGTCTTATCAACAAAATTTATGCTATCCCAACCCTCCAATAGTCTCTCACCTAGCTGAAGACTCCATCTTAAATATGACGAGAGATCTCTGCAGTCACCCCGGGCTAGCCTCCAACAATCCCTGGATCATTTGTGATTTTGACACCCTCCTCTGGGATGTTGCTGGGACCATGCTTGGACCTTTTGGTTTGCAGTCTTTATTCATTGTTTTTGCCCCGATCCTTTAAACTAATGGCCCCACCTTTGACCTCTATATTCAAATGTCTCAAAGAAGAGTTTGATGGATTAAAAAAGCCATCTTCAGGCACATCTCTATTCTTGATGTATTCATACACTCACTCACCTCTGCCAGCCACAAATCTGTCACCCAGTTTGRCACTGAGTACATTTCCTTCCCTTCTGTACATTAAACATGCTCATTACATTACAGCTTCCACATCATAATTCACATAATTCACCCGATTATACTTCCTTACTTTCTTCTCTTCTTGAAAGATGAAGCTGACTTTATGACGACTGTAAGGCCCAGTTCTTAGACTTCTTCAGTGCATGCCAAATGCTGCTGCTAACCTCCTTCCACTTAAAAATAAACATGAACGTATCACCTTCACCCACTACTGTATTTGTTTCTGGATGTTGATCAAGAAAAAAAAAAAGAGAGAGAAAAAATCCTCTTGTTCTCTAAAATTCTTCCTAGACTTTGTTCAGCTTACCTCATGTTCTGTTCCTTTCTTCCACCACTTCTCTAATATGATTGAAGTGAAAAAGACTTCATAATTAAGGTAACGTTTACCAGGTTATATCACTCTGATGTGGTTATCCTACTGTTTAAGAAAAGGTTTGGATTTAAATAAATTACAATCTGTTTTTCCATGAATTAAAATTAAACAAATGTTAATTAAAACAGCCAGGCTACATAAATACACATAAATTCATGCATGTGTGTGTGTGTGTATTCACACACTTTAATAAGCAATTTCCTTATTGTTTTCTGCCCATGGCAGGTAGCAGATACAGGAAAACTGTAGTTGCACAAGAATCCCGTGCTTTGCAGCTCACTGTCGCCAATGAAATCTTCAGCCCTGTGCCTAGTATCTCCTAGCAAGTCATGGTGAGAATGCAACAAGTAAAAATTACTGTAGCACTGATTAAACTCTTTTAGGAGAAGGAAGAATTACTGAGTCTCAAGGTGGTGCAAAGTTAAATCCCATTTTGCAAAGGTATTTGAACTATGTCTCTATCGCTAAATAAAATAAGGCTGGGAACCCCTCTCTGCTCCTGAGGCTAAGTGGCATTTGTCACTAGGTGGGTCTGTCACTTTGGGTCTTTTGGTGTCTCTTTCTATTTCAAAAAAATAACTATTTATTGTGGAGTTCTAGTTCCGAATATCAGAGATAATATAAGGGAATGCATTGTAAATTGTTCAAGTGATATTTTCATAACATGTAGCCAAAGAAGGGAGTGGACTAAGAGCATGGAAGAGTTCCTGGGACTTCAAAAATTTCTGGAAGAGTCTTGGAGGACTAGAATAGCACAGGACAGAGGGAGACAAACCAGGTGCCATCTAGTACAGCAAAAGCTGTGCCTGGGTGCATGTTAACAGCCAAACGTTGTGCTTGAGCTCATGCTCCCTCCTTGCACTATGCTGCATCAGTGTTTGCTGCCATTAGCATCCACTTCCAGTGGAGATTTTGTGCCGTTATGTGCCTTACCATACACACACGACTTGGCTGTTGGAGGAAATATGATGTGGGTATGGTACCCCAGCAGCAGATTTTTTCTTAACCAGTACAGTATAGAGTCTTAGTCCTGCCTGCTGAAGCGACTTAACTGACTGAAACCAATTCAGTATTCACTGGATTGCCCTTTTCTACATCTTAAATAAGCAACAAAGTCAACCTTAGTCTAGTAATAAAGTCCTTGTTTATAAGAAGAATAAAACTGATTTTAAAAAAAAAAAGGAATGAAAGGGGATACCAGGTTTTTCTCTAGGAAGTAAAAGGTCTCCAGTGTATTTGAGCTGATTCAAGAACCTATGAAATAAAGCAGAGAAGACATCAAAGGACAGAGACAGAATTAACCCAGGAAAAAGGAGGTTGAAACAATCCACAGAGGAAAATACAGAACGTTGTTACAAGTTCAGAAGTAGCAAATTTTCCACGGGAATGTTGATCAGTTTTAAACTGATGTTAAGTTATTAAAACTATCTGGCTTTCCATGAAGCTGTTCCACGAAGCTGTAGTTTTAATCTGTACACAAAGCTTCTCAGAAAATTGCAAGACATGACAAGCAACTAAATTGCACTTCCTAATTTCTGAAGTATGGAAATTTACTTATTTATTACAAAAACTGTTGAGAATTGAAACAAACTGAATACATTCTGAAATGTTACGAAGTTTCCCTTACAACCAATGGTTGGTTTAGTTTTAATTGATACTGTCTTGTTTGTTTTTATTTTTTCCCAACAGCAAATCATAGCAATTATTTAAAAGGAAAAAAACACCCCAAACCGAATGAACTGTATTGAAATCCATCCATATATGACATTAATATCTCCGTATGTTGCTTGCTAACACTACATTACATTTCAACTTGCCTCAGTCTTGCAGAATTTAAACGATGGATGTCTTTATGACCACACTACGCTGCACAGACCATGGAAGAACTTACACAAGCTCTTTCTATAGTGAAGGGGAAAAAAAATCTACATGTCCATATACAGTGCTTGCTCCCTAAGTCTTGCCAAGGATACTTGTGTCTGGGGCCCTTGGTTGTTTTAGAGGCTGCATTTCCTTCTCTTGCCATGGATACAGAAGAGGAAGGGACCCCCAAAATCCACTTGTATCATTATGCACCAGGAAGGGCACATGAGTTCTGCTCACTTGCAAGTAGGCAGGATAGTTGGCGGCTGTTACTAAGAGAAGGGATTTCTCGTCATGGTGATGACCTATGTGAATCACTTTGGACAGACTGGAGAAGACTCTACCAGGCTTAATCTACCTGAAAGACTAAAGGATGTTAAGGACGAGCCTTGYTTTTCCTCAGCAGCCATAGGAGCTGAGTATTAGAGCCCTCTAGTGAGGTTTCTTGGAGTGGATCCCCGCCTCCAGCCCGTGGGGCCGAAGGACTCGCTTTCCTTTCTAGGGGAGAACCGAAATTCTCTCTGGCGCTGCAGGAGATGGCCGGCGGTTTGCTCTCCTTTAGGAAAAGGCCCCGCGGGAGCGCGGGTTCACCTGCGCCGCCGCCACCTGAGCGGCCAAGAGATGCCGGCGGTGCCCCTGCCCCGAGACCCCGCGGCTGCTGCTGCTGCACGAAGGGTGCCTGTGCCCGGCAGCCACCCCTGCGGCGGGGATGGCGCACCCACGGAGCGACAGGACTATGGAGGAGCCCCCGGAGCTGTCTGCTGCTTGGGGAGGGAAGGCAGGAGGGAAGGGAGGGCAGCCTCTTCCTAAAAATACTCCCTGGTCGAATCCCCGTGAGCCAGGGATGGAGATGGTAACAAAAATGCCTTGAATCGGTAGGAACAGTGAACAATCTTCGTGCTTTCCTCATCATCTTGGAATAATCAGCGGAATTAACTGAGGTCGAGGAAACAGGCTCTTGGGTTAGTTGTGGGAGGCTGTGAGAATAGGGGGCAGCCATTAAAAGAAACATGATCGCTATTCATCAACTCGGAAGAGGGGAAAGGAGGAGGGAAAAAAAGAGACCTTCGTGGCTGGAGCTCATACCAACCTGGTCTATCTCTGATCAAGAAGATCTCTGGAAACAAGAAGTTTACAAATATTGTCAAATTGATGCTTGTAGTGTGATTTAAGTTGTCAATCCGGCAGAAGCCCACCAGAAGTTTAGATTCAATACCCTGCATTTCTGGCTAGTTATTGCCAATCCCCTAAGGCAGAAAGCTCTCTCTCTCTCTTTATTTTAACCATATGTGCCTTCTGTTGTTGTTGTTGTCTTGTCTGTAAGCTGTACACTGTGTGCTGAGAGAGTCCCGTTGTGCCGCGGAGCATCTCAGGCGGTCTCGGCAGCCGGGAGTGGGGCGGGGGCTGGGTGGGCACCGGCCCGGGCCCCTCTCCTGTGCCCTCCGGTCCGCCCCACAGCCTGCTGTCGCCTCCGCGAGGTCTGTGGACCATGGAGGGGGAACACCCCAAATGAATGTCGATGCTGGGGATAATGGCCGGGAGGGTGCTGATGGCAGAAGTGGGTGAAAACTCTCAGCCATTCGCCCGAGATTGAGAAGAGATAATATAAAAGTAATCRGGACCGTCCCCATTAGTCGGTTGGGGGGCTATCGTGTTTCGTGGGGAGCTCGGGAGGTTACAGCGCCTCAGCTGGGGACACAGTGCCACCCCCRGAGTCTCATTTCACCGGGGGGCGGCCGGGAGGCGGGGGCGGGAAGGTTCACCGAGGCCAACTCAGTCACGTCCCATCAGGCCCCCATCTCCTAATTAATACATCTCTTTCGAAGATGTTATTCGAGCATCTCAGGTCCAGCCGGCGGGGAAACGGCTCCGTGCTGGAGAGGAGCGGCGGAGCTGCGGGCGCGGGGAGCGGGGCCGCTCSCTGGGGCAGAGGCCCCGCTCCCGTCGGCGCCCAGCAGAGTGCCCCCAGTCCCCAGCACGCCGCTCCCCGCCCCGCCCCCGCCAGCGTTCTCTTGCAAGCGGAGTTTGTTAGCATAATCGAGTTACCCGCTACATATCTGAAATCCTTGACCCGTCCCCTTGAGGAACGGTGCACTGCGCGCACCAAAAGCTTTGAATTATTCCTTTCGCCCCAAATCAGGGAACAACAAGCAATTGTTGTTTGTCTTAATTTAGTTATGTGCAGTGATCATCCACCGTGCTTTCTTTTTTCAGTCAAAACAGAAACTTAGTGCCATCTCTGATGGGACAGATTCGGGTCTTAAACAAAACGCAAAAATAAATAAAAGCGTGAATAAATAACGGCAGGGCGGGGGGAACAACCCGCGGATCCGGATTGCAAATCTGCGTCCGAGAATCCCGGGTGAGCTTTGGCCGCCTAAAGGAGACCTAGTCCCGCCACGGAAAAACGTGTGAGTCCGGGTAAACTGGGCTGAGCCCACGAGTTGGAGGGTGTGGGGCAGGTGGGCCCAGTATCGCGGCAAAGGCGGCTATGATCATTAAAAAAAAAAAAAAAAGAAAAAACAAACAAACAAAAACTTTAAAAACCTAGCCAAAGTAGCAGCTTAATTGCGGCAGGCTTTCTGTCTCGGTAAACCCCACTGGTTTTAAGGGGAAAGCATATTGCAGCCCCGCCAAAAGGAAAGAAAAAATTTAAAAAAAAAAAAAAAATTAAAAAGAAGAAAAGAGAAAAGGAAAGAAAGAAACGAAAACTTGGGGTAGTCTGTCATTTTGGTTGCTCTCGCTACAGTCCTCGCCACGGCAGTGGACATCTGCGGGGAAGACGTGTTTCTTTCTGGCATGTGCAAGTTGCGGGATTTATCATTTATTCGCTACCCCTGCCAATAAAAGCACCTTTGGAGGGGCCCTGTCTCCCTGCTCTGCCCACGCGTGGAGCCGAGGCCGGCTGGCAGGAGCGCGCGTGTCCACAGCCCTGTGAAAGTGGGTGACAGGTTGGTCCCGAACCCAGCGAGGGACTGAGCGGCTCGGTAAAAACGGTGAGGGGCTCCGGAAAGACAGTGGTCGTGGGGCTGATGGAAAGGTGCCGGGCAGGATCTTGGGTGAATCGGCTCCTGTCTTTTAACGGGAACGATGCGGGCCTGCAGCCTCCCACACAGGCTACTGTCTACAAGGAGACGGTGAAGGTACAGCCGAAAAGGCGATTTCCAGATAGCTGCAGCTCTACCTTGGCACTCACTCGTGCGCACAGAGCAGTTCCGTGCAAGGAAAGGCTCCTCGGAAGAGAAGCGGCCGCCTGCACGCCGTTCCTCAGCCACTCTGTGCCACAGTTAATGCAAGGAGCGCTGCGACAAAAACGACCTTTTTATTTCACTCGTGTTTCCCAAGGACTGTGTTGACGCTGCCGGTCTCGCACGCGGCTGCGTGCGCGGCGATGACTGCGCGGAAGGGTCAGGCGCTTCCAGAGTGGGCCCTCGTCAAAGTGGCAGCCGGGCCCAGACCGGGATGAAACCCTGGCCTCCTCCGCCCAGCGGCAGCGGGGCCGGGCGAAAATTTGGGTCGGCTTAGCTAAAACTTCCCACGGCACCTAAACGGGAGAGAGCTGGCAGCAGCCAGGCAAAACGATCTCGCCGGTCGGGGGGCAAACGTGAGCAGGCGACTCCCTCCTTCTGCTCTGAAATACAATGGCAGTGAACGAGCGCCGTCACAAATGCCAAAAAAAGCTCCTCGCCCGATCGGCTGTTTCCCTCGCAAGGCACTACAATGGGTTTCGCTCCGTGCGGCGGCTTTGCAGCCGGTATCTGCTCTGTCTTCTAGGACGTAGGAAAGTTTTTCTCTTTCCCTAAAGATAAAAGCAGTTCTGCAGAATTTGGATTCAGATGTCACTAATTTGCAATTGCTCTAGAACGCAAGCTGACACAGGGTGCCCGGGAAGGGGGTAGCCCTGCCTCTGCCCAGCTCTCTGGGAGGTGAACTTGCGTTACATGCAAGTTGCAGCCTGGCTAAGGCAGCCTAAAGTGAAAGCGCCTACGGAGGAGCTGTCGTGTAGATTCTGTAAGCACATTTTAGGGTGCTAAGAAGACCTTTTCTCAGATCTAAATCTATGCAACAGGTTTTGATATCTTCTTTCCGGCTAGAGCAAACAGCTGCTCCCGTTCAGATTCAACCACTGTGTTTGTGAGATGGAAGGAGAGGAAGAGTCAGGTATATCCCTAATAAACATGCGGCGACCGAGCAAGGTAGCGAGAAGGCGGGAGACACAGCTCAGACCGCGCTAGCACTTTTCACTATTTCCACGGTCCCCATCGCGGGAGCGAGCGGAAGGCACACGGTTTGTGTGCGCAGAGGTCGGGGATGGGAAAGGGGATTTGTGTTTTTCTTGCCGTTTCGGCTCAGAGCACCGTTTGGAGGAGATCGGTTGTCCCGTCCCGTCACTGTTCGCTACAGCTACGGCTATGGACTATCCAGCCAAGCTCAGGTTGGGCTGGGATCGGGATGCTTTCGTTTACGAACAGGCACAGTTTGAATCCTGCAGAGATCGGCCGGAATCGAGGCGCTAAGCGGTCAAGAGCTCATTTTGTAAAGGCACAGAGGGAGAATCGTGCAAGCGGGCTTTACCGACCMGCCACCAACACGCTCGATTTTGTTTTAAACGAATTTGAGCTGTTCCTCTCTCGACCTGAAAAAGAAGCCTCTATTTTCCGTCCCCGGGAGACCCAAGGCGGGAACCGCCCGCTTGCGGCTGTTTCTTTACGGCAGCACTCGCGAAAAGCCCGGACGGACAGGTAGGAGGACACGCAGCTTCCACATCGAAGTGCGCTCGAGAAAGTAYGGACATGCGCCGCGGATATGCACAAGCGTTCGGACATGCTGGGAGCTGGACACGGTTGATCCGCTGCCCCCCTACCCCGCCCTCTTCCTCTTCCTCCTCCTCCTCCTGCCTCCCTCCCCCGCCGCATTTCCCCTGGCCGCAGCCCTGGCGCGGCTCCTCGCCGGGAGCCGCCGCCGCCGGGAGCCGCCGGGCTGCTCGCCGCCGCCCCGCTCGCCGCCRCCCCAGCCTCGCCTTCCCCCGGGGACGGCCGCTGAGTCCGCCCGGGCCGGCACGGAGGCTCCGTCCATCGGCCGCGGGGGTTCAGGCTGCGGGGCGGGGAGCCGCGGTCCAGTCTCTTGTGGCTTCGCTAAATCCCTGACGTGCCTGGGCGGCTAAAAAGGTACCGTGTCAGGAACCCACAATTGCAGAGACCTCTCCTGTCGGGTCTGCAAATAGCGTAAAAAGAGCTTGTGGGATTAATTATTATTTCTCAGCAAAAGGGGAACATTACAGGCCATGGAAACTACCCTAAGTTTGTGGCCGGGAGGCTCCTCCCGAGTGCCCTCACCTGGGCGAGCCCCGGCGCCAGCCTCCGCCCCGGCAGTCCCGTTTGGCCGCGCACTCCGTGCGCCGCTCCCGGGGAGGCACCGCGGCTCCCTTCACCCCCTCATCGCACCCTCTCCCTCGACCTTTCAGCTTGCACAACCTCTCTCCCTCTCCTTTCACTTTGTGTAGACCGAAAGGGGACGGGAAATGACACGGGTCCCTGCCCGGTAGAGTCGGTAAACTTCAAACGCGGTGTGTAAAGGGCACGCGTGGGTGATAAGGGTCCGTTTAATCAAGCGAAGTGTCTCTGACTTTTACACTTTTACACGTGTTCCTCTCCCGAATGAAACACCCCGACACGCTCCTGGAAATCGAATATACATAAATGTCCGGCGTCCAGTGATCACAAATGCCAGCGCCCTTCGCGCCGCAGCGTGGTGGGGCACGGCCGGCGGCTCATAGAGAGGCAATCCATCTCCGGCCCCGTATCATCGTGCCTTCTCCTCGCTCCCGGGCAGGTACGAGAAGCTTGTAATGGGATCCCAGGTCACGAACAGGGTCTCCATTGTACATGAGAGGCCCCTTCCCTATAAAACTCTCCGACAGTGGTTACTGGGCGCTGGGGAGGCGGGCTATAAGGGAACGCATCTAGAACGAAATTTTTCTGCAAGGGTCGAAGACGGCCTTTTCCCCCCACCGCAGCCGCGGGTGCCGGGGACGGCAGAGCCCGCTGTCCTGAGCGGCGGGGCCGGGATGGGGCTGCGGGACCCAGACGGGGCGGCGGGGCCTGGCCGGGACGGCGGCTCCGTCCCGCCGAGCCGCAGTGCCCCGCGGCGAGAAGCAGGGGCCCGGGCTCCGCGCTCCGGCGCTCCCCCTCTCCCCCGACGGGCGCCTGCAGCGTCAATCACGACGGAAATTTCTCCCTCGCTAGCTAATATCTCAGCTCACAGGGCCGCCTCTGAGTGGATCTGAGCAATCTGTCAACCCAGCCGGGGAGCCACCTCAAAACAGATCGGGTTACCCCTGATTGACAGCGTCACCATGGCAAATAATTTGACTAAAACTATTGTCTTCTCCTGGCAGTCCCCGGGTCAGATAACCGGACCAATCACAGCGCGTATAATCACTTTTCATGCCAGCTTAGAATAATATTATTTAAAAAAAAAAAAAAAAAAAAGGAGAGAGAGAGAAAGAAAGGGGGGAAAACTCCGAGAGGGAGAGGAGCGAGGGAGCAGGGCTTTACCACTATATTATGTGGGATCTGGCGGTGGGGGGTGGGGGGGAAGCAGGGAGATCCCAAACCGGCGGCCGAGGGGGGTGGGGGTGTGAGAGCCGCGGCCGCTGCGAGCGCTGCAGATAGGAGACAAAAGAGGCACGAAGTTACTCTCGCAACTTGGACTTACAAAAACGAGGCGGCGGCCGGGRGGAAAAGCCGCCTGCGCTCGGGCTCTCGAGACTTTTTTCGTCGTTCTTCGCATTTTTTGCCCGGCTCCCGCGACCGCCCCGGGGCCGGGCGCCGCCGATGGCCGCGGCCCCCCGCGCCCGGCCGTGACGCCCAAGCGGGCCCCGCCGGGCGCCGCCGCCCCGGGGCCGGCCCCGCATGCCGGGCGCTGCCCGCCGCCCCGCGCCGCTCCCCTCTATGCGGCCGTAGGGCGCGCGGCGGGGCAGGGCTCACCATGTCGATGCTCCCGACTTTTGGCTTCACCCAAGAGCAAGTGGCCTGCGTCTGCGAGGTGCTCCAGCAAGGCGGCAACATCGAGCGGCTGGGGCGGTTCCTCTGGTCCCTCCCTGCCTGCGAGCACCTCCACAAGAACGAGAGCGTCCTGAAGGCCAAGGCGGTGGTGGCCTTCCACCGGGGCAACTTCCGCGAGCTCTACAAGATCCTGGAGAGCCACCAGTTCTCGGCGCACAACCACCCCAAGCTGCAGCAGCTCTGGCTGAAGGCGCACTACATCGAGGCGGAGAAGCTGCGGGGGCGACCCCTAGGGGCGGTGGGCAAGTACCGGGTGCGCCGCAAGTTCCCGCTGCCCCGCTCCATCTGGGACGGCGAGGAGACCAGCTACTGCTTCAAGGAGAAGAGCCGCAGCGTCCTCCGAGAGTGGTACGCCCACAACCCCTACCCGTCCCCCCGCGAGAAGCGGGAGCTGGCCGAGGCCACCGGCCTCACCACCACCCAGGTCAGCAACTGGTTCAAGAACCGCCGGCAGCGGGACCGCGCCGCCGAGGCCAAGGAAAGGTACGGCTCCCCACGGCTCCCCCGGCGTCCGCGGCTCCCCGACCCCGCCGCTCGCCCCGCGCCTCCCGCTCTGCCCCCGCCCCGGCTGCGGAAGGCCCTCCAGGAGGGGACGGGCTCTCCACGCCGGGGGCGCCCAGAGAAACAGACGCGAGCGAGCTGGGCTCTTGGCGAAGGCGTCTGTCCGCCAAAAGTAGCCCCGAGAGAGGCGGCCGAGACCCCTTCCCCGCCGAAACCCCACTCCCCGCACAGCCGGTGCGGCGGCCCCGGGGCAGCCCTTGCTGCCAGGGACGCTTCACACGGCCGGCGGCTACTCCTGTTTAAGCAGCGCGGCCGCCTCCTCCCTGCCGCAATCCGGCGTGGAGCCCAGCCAGGCGCCGTGGCCGGAGGTGCCTGTGCGGGTCCGCGGCCCGTCGGGAGAGGCCGGCGGCGGCTGGGCCCAAAGGCAAGGGCTCCGTGCACCTCACAGCTCAGACCGTGTCTTTGAGAGTTACCCCAGTGCAGAACGGGACAGCTGGGGGGCAGCCGGGAACGCGTGGGTCTGAACGCTGTTAGCAAATTTGTCCTCTCCTGGCGTGCGGCCGGAGACCTGGACAAGGACTGAGTGGAGCAACTTCTTGCCCCGCTCATGACATTGCAGTTCTTATTCCCTACCCACCAAGGTGCTGATGAACGCGTGTCAATAGGTGTATGTTTTTAGGCCGAACACGACTCTGCATCTGTGTTTTTCACGTTAAGTGGAATGAAGGGACCATTAGTCGCCGGGAAGAGTTTAATGCCTACATCCCTGGGTATGCGGGATGACTTTTCCATCAGCAGTCCCTGTGCCTTAGGAAGACGGTTCGAAGAAGCAAAAGGGGTGCTCTTACTGCATTTACTAGTTCACTGAATTGCCCGATCCATACGGACCTGATGGTATGTTCTGTGCGGTTAATTAACGGATCAGAAATCTCCTGTAGATCCGTGCCTCCGAGGAGACTTCTGTCTTTCGTTTCTGCCTACCGTGTTTTGGAAACGGGCAGCGCCGCGGTCGCGCTGCTGTGTAGCCCGGCAGGTTTGGGCACAGATTTGCTCTATTCATTTCCCGAAACGGTGCTAGCGCTTTAATTTTCCTTCAAATCCTCACAAGCGTTGGTTTTATGAGATGTTAGAGATCCTTTTTATTGCTGATAGCAGGGACTCACCTTCAAATATCCAAAGGAAATGAAGGTTACACTTATTCCATTCCTTTTTTTTTTTTTCCTGGGGAATCAAATTTTAAAGGTCTCCAGAGACAAATAACATTTTTGACATTGAAAAATACACTCAACCTAATATTACACTCCAGGCGTTGGAAAACACACCGTTCATGGGATTGCCATCCACTCAAGGAAACTTGTTCAAACAGAGCTTTCTTGTCTATTTTTATTTTTTTGGCGCTAAGTGTCTCCAGCCAAATCCCGCAGCCCTTACTGAGGAAAACCCGTCAGTGCAATGGCTTAACTCCTCTCGACCAAATCCTGCAGGATAGGGCCCCTCTGCCAGATAGTGTATTTCAAAACTTCCACAGAAGCTTTCAAATAGACTTGCATTACCTTCAGTACTTCAGGCAGAACTCTGTCTATGGGCAGAACTCTGTCTATGGGCTATGTTTAAAGGCCGCGTAAGCCTTGACTGGATGGCTGCCCCGACCTCCCATTGTCCCTCTCATTTCGGAAAAAAAAAATTTATAGATACATATATAAATATATAGATATATCTGCAAGGGCTTGGCCAGCCTCCAGAGATTTCTCGGTATTTACCCGGCGATGAATTTCGAAACTATGTCCTGCCTTTCCGAGCCTTTGTCGGCAGGCGTGCCGGTGGTGCCGGCTGCCCCCGCTGCGGAGCCGTGCGAGGGGCCATCCTGGCTGCGCCCACGCTGCCTGAGCAGGGGACGGAGGAGCAGCGGCAGCCGTGCGGAGCATTTGCCGAGAGGGTCGGGGAAATCAACGGGTTAACTCTGTTCCCTTTCCTTATCGTCCATATTGGGCTATGTTTTGAGCTTTAAGCTCAGGGCGCAGGGGAAAAAAAAAAAAACAAAACCATGTTCAGTTACTTAAGCGAAAGATTTTCCCTCCTGATGTGAGCCCGGGAGGCTTTCTGCTGCATGGAGCTATCCTGCCTGCAGCCCACCGGGCTCTGGCCTTCCCAGAGAAATCATGGCCGAACTTCTCTTCGGCTACTAGAGCAGTTTTAAAGTTGAAAAGTCTTTTTTTTTTTTTTTTTTTTGGAATGTCTTCCTCCCTTCTCTGCCACCCCCCCTCCTTACGCTGTGCAAACCCTTCGGATGCAGAAAATTACGGTTTGGCAAAGTGACACTTTCCGCTGGGCTAGTGGGAGACTCTGTTTACAAGCTCAGCGGACCTTAGACCTAAGTGCCAAATGAAGAGGCCTTGGAGGTTTGCAGAGTTTTTAAACCTACTGTTTTTGTACTCCCCTCCGCTCGCTGCTCCCCGGAGCCAGCTCCCCGCCGCCCCCGCTCCCGCGGCGCACACCCCGGAGCGACGGCCACATGGTGATTTCCCTGCTTCTTTTGTGTTTCCTATAGGGAAAACAACGAGAATTCCAACTCCAACAGCCACAACCCGCTCTCGGCGTCAATGAACGGGAATAAGACAGTTTTGGGGAGCTCAGAGGACGAGAAGACGCCGTCAGGGACCCCGGATCACACCTCCTCCAGCCCCGCGCTGCTGCTCAGCTCCAACCCCGGGCTGCAGCCCCTGCACGGCCTGGGCCATCCCCAGGGCCCCAGCGCCATCCCCGTGCCCAGCGCCGACCCCATGCACCACCACAGCTTGCAGGACTCCATCCTCAACCCCATGTCATCTAACCTGGTCGATCTGGGCTCTTAAAACCGTGTACACGCTCCCTCCTTCACGCCGGCCCTCCTTTACTCTATTTTTTCCTTTTTTTTTTTCTTTAATCTTACCAGAGACTTTGAAAGCAATGACAAACACTTTAGTGGATGTGTTGTGCCCTTGGGCAGCAGGCTGGCTGCAGGTTTGCGAGGTAGAGGACTSGGCTGTGAGTAACTGATGTTGTGAAAAGCCTTAAGGGTTGCTTACAGGCGGTCTCAGGCATGTATGGACTGTTGGACAGGAGCTGTGATTTTCACGGCAGGCTGTAAGGCTGATCGGTGTAGCAGCTCATTCCAGCCTTAACTTCACGAATCTCTCAGTGGTGTCACTCGATCGGGCCGGTCTGTGTGGGAAGAGGCACACTGTAATATTTTTATTTTTTTCGGGGGGTGGGGAAGAAAGGGGAACGCAAGGCTGCTGTTGCCATGCCTGTTTGGAAGTTACACATCACTCCCGTTATTCTATTGTAGTTATGTATCCGTGGCAGGTGTACGATGTACAATTTCAACTAAGAATACAAAAGTTGTAGTCAAGATATAGCAGCAACATGCGCTCTAGGCAGACTCTGTAACCTTCTTGTAGCTGATGCTATGCAGAGAGACAGCTTCTTTGGCCTTGTCCATGTGGTGCTTTCGCCATTTGCTGGGTGGGAAAGGAAGTGATGGCCCGGCTCCGGCCCGGAGGAAGACAGAGGTAGATTTTCCCCTCGGTGTGCAACGCCGGCAGGAGCAGGCTTTAGAAAGAGAAGAGGAATTGCTGCTGAAGTTTAGACCTAAACGACAGTATCAACCGCAAGTCACTCACCTTAGTTTTGTTTATTGTTTATATTATGTGAATACATTCTTTGGAAAATATTTCTGCTTTTATTTTATAATAAAATTTAGAAATCTAACTCGGCATATGGCTGCTTCACTCGCCCGCGGGATGTTTTCGGGCTCGGTCAGTCCTGAGCGGAGCAGAGCGGACGCCCCGGCGGGGAGGCCAGGGAAGGCGGTGTCGGGTGGTCAGAGCCACGCCACTCTGCTGGAGTGGCCGCGGAGCAACGCCAGGGCACGTCTGGGGCCGTGGCGGCCGGTCCGGGAAGCGCTGTGCGCCGAGGGGAGCTGAAGTCGCCCTGAGGGACTGGGCTGCCGAGGGGATGGGGAAGGACGGGCGGTGCGAGCCCGGAGGGAAGCGGAGAGGTCGCCCACCTGCTCCCCCGAGGACACTGCTGTGCAGGCTGCGGGCTTTTCCGCCCCGGTGTCCACCGGCCCCGGCAGAAAGCCACCTCCTCTCTCCTCCACCTCCCCCCGAGGGCGGGTGGGCAAACCGGGCGAGGCCGGACCCTGTTCCGGGGTCCAGCACGGCTGGGCTGCAGACGCCTTTCCAGCGCCTGCGGGAGTGATGCTGGAAAAGGGATTTCTCTGTTCCTCCCGTTTTTCCTTCTTTCTTTTTAATTTTTTTTCTTGTAAGCACCGGGTGGCAAAAGAGACAGGCAAGTTGCTTGCCAGTTTGCCCYACTAAAAGAGCTCAGTACTCTTGCAACTTGCACCCTAGCTGACTCTCTTTGCTGGAAGCCAAATGTGTTATGATCTTAAAATATTCTCAGATCTTGCAAAGGGTTTTATGCTTTCCTTTTTGGTTTTTCTTTCTTCTTTAAAATGAATTTCTAGTGAAAAATAAACCGAGAAAACGATATGGTTTCAAGCGGGATAGAAATATGTGTAGATCAGCAAAGATTGTGTCCAGGTTTCAGATGCTGGCTGAAATTTCAATCAGTGGGAGTATTGTGCGGGCAGTGTCCTAATTTGCTATAATCTGGGTCTGGATTAGCGCCTCTGTGCGTTTGTGGGTGTCCGCTAGAAGCACATTTCTCTGAGGTCCCGTTAAAAGTCTCTAGAAGGGAATGTATGGATGTCGGTAATGGGGAGGTTCGACCTCCGGAAAAAAGCTCTCCCTTACTCGCGGTTACAAATCCAGTTTTCTCGTTATGCTGGGGTGCAGCTGGGTACAATATTATATTGGAGACAATGCGGTATATTCAGGTTTACGTTTCCCCTGCTTCTGCTCTTCAGGGTGATTTTTTCAGCAGCAGAGATGATGTGACTGATGCCCGTGCTGTGGGAGCGTACCAGTGTGGCCTTACGTGMATTAGCGTCTAAATAGCAGATCCTGTTATTTCGATTGAGAGGCACCTAATAATTTTAGATATGAATTTTTATTCTTCGAAAATAAACATTTTGCAAATAGAGGAGCCACTGCTTCCTAGAGCTACAGAAGATCTCTGCTCACTGTGAAATAACATATGCAGCGATGCAATATTGCAAAGAATTAATTAACTGGCTAGTTAATTATTTTGTATTTTTATAGATAGAATTTAGTTTGGGAAGGAAAATAGAATGTCTGGGTTAATAAAACATGGCCTCGAAACCGAAATAAAGCCCGCTGGAGAAAGAAAAAATAAGAAAAAGTAAAGCCAAGATGGGGAATATTTAAAAAGGCAATATGAAAACAGGATGGGGTTTACGTGGTTAATAAAAGGTCATATTGCACAGAGGAGGCAGAATTCGATCGGGGAAAGTAAATGAAGGGCTGACACGGTRAGAAAGGCTCTTTGAGAGAGTGGGGTCTGTGAAAACTCATGTACATTTCAGTGAAGATCACATATATGGAAGGCGAGTCACTGAAGCCAATTAAAGATGGCTAGAAACAGAAATCATGCCGTAAGAAAAAAAAATCTGCAGGTCAATCTGGCATTAAGGGCGCACACAGCTCAAAGCCCCAATGATGGGACTTGTGTAATGCAACCTGAAAACCTGAACATGTTAAGACTCATTTTATCAGACCATACTTGCCTTAGTACTGATGTTTGGTAAATTAGCCCAAATCCCTCCAATTTTCCACGCACAAAAAAAGTTCCCGATAGAGGAATACGCCGAAACTGACGTGACTAATCCTTGGTTTTAAACAGATTAGTTATGATTCACTGGCATTAGGTTACATGGGACATATCTCATCTCAGGGTTGGTAGTTTCTGGGGTACTCGCATGGGTTTCAGGGCATAAATAAAAAGACGGTTCGGTTCCAGCAGGTTTTGTCCATGAAACTCCCCCTGACTATCCTCAGACTGAGGACAGTGGCAAGCAAACTGCACAGCAGATGTGTGATAGCTTGAACAATTTGGGGAAGAACTGAACTGTCTGTCTCATACACACACATCCACCCACCCATATATACATACACATGCATATATGTATGTTTGTATATATATATACACACACACACACACACATATATACATTAAAGCAGTATTTGACCTCAAACAAAAATCTTACCAAATTACATAATGTATTCAGCATCTGCAGCCCCCAAACCCGTAACTGGAGTCATTCCTTTAGATAGCAGAGAGCTGAATATTCACGTGTATTAGGACAGACTTTTTTTCTGCTGTATTTTACTGTATGAGTGTTCACCGACGTGGTGCTGTGCTGAAGAGAGTCACGAGAGAAATAGCTCATTTGAGACAGAAAACAATTCTGTCTGTCCTGACAAGGTGCAACTCATCACCCTGACGGGGAAGTACTGACGGCTGTGATGAGAGAGCATCCCGACTGGCTACTGGAGATGTGGCACAATTTCCGATGCTTTTCTGCGGCCGGTAGCAAGTTCATAGCAGTAAAAGCCTTTCCTGTGAGTAGGGGAAGGTATGCCAGAGCTTGCTGGTTGAACACCTTACATCTCTGAGTCCTTGCAGCCTCTTGGGGGTAAACAGGACTCTCATCTACAAGGTTGTGTGGCTGCACTTTCCTTTGGATAATATAAGCCATTTTGCAGACACTCGGGAGAAGTGATCTACACGGGAGAAGTCACCCATTTGGCATATTTTTGTGGGCTTACCCGGAGAAAGCTATTTTGCCTCTTCTCCCGAGACCTGGCGCAGCAGTTTGGGCCTAACCAAAGTCTCATTGTGTGTTTGAGGGGGGCTGCTGCAGCCCCRGAATGAAAGTCTTGGGAGTGCCCCTGCCTGGCCAGCGATGTTTGTGTAAGGCACTGGGGCTCCTGTTACCAGACCCGGAAACAAAATCTCTTGCCTTCTTTAGGAGAAGCAAATGCAGCCCTGTATGAGCAGGCTTTTGCCTTGAACAAACCCTCATTTGAGCATGACAAATAATGTAGGGGGGTGGCGATGAAAACACTGGGCACTGGCTCTTACTGCAGAGTTCTTTAACTTCTTCTGCTTAGTGAATCAAAACTCTGTGGCTCGAGCAGCCAAGAAAAATATACTGAAGGGAACTTTCAGTGCTTCAGTACACAAGGAAAAGGTGAGGGTTTTATCTGAAGGAGAGTAGCTCTGGGATTTCGAAAAAATACATAAACCTTGGAGCTGGGCTGCAGGATTAGCTTCTTCCCATTTTGCTGTGGGAAGCGGTGTGAATGCATCAAGGAGGCGGCTCGTTGCTCGGGAAGAAGGTCCATCTCCTTACCACTAAAATAAACTGGAGGCAGGGGGTGTTTATTAGCGATTTTTTTTTTTTTTTTTTCTGGGTTTGGGCAAGAATGCTCAATCTCCAGCTCTAAATATCCGCCTTTATGGAGAGTCCCGGAGTGCAGCTGGCCATCAGACCACCTCCAGCCCAAGCCATGTAGTATAAGGGGAAAAAAAATTAAAAAAAAAAAAGAAGAAGAAGAAAAGAAAAAAAATACTTCTAAGCTGCCTCCCATAAAAATAAAAAATCTCAAACACCCAAACCAAACAAAGAAAACCCAAAGAGACACACAGAAACAAACTGGGACCTCACCAAGAGTCTGAGACGGAGAGATTTGTTTAGTGGGAGCTAAGGTGGACAGACAGGTAAAATGTCATATCAGCAAACAGTGCTGGTAAGGAAAGGACAGTAGGAGAGGAGAAATAACTTGGAAAGATGAAAATCGCACATGTGCTTCTGATGACCCCGTCAGATGCAAAGTCCTCCAGGAAATACATATTTGAAACAGCCAGGAAAAACAAACATGCCTTTTATAGACTTACTTGTCCCGCCATGAAAAATGCAAACCTCGGTATGGAGCGTGTGTACCCAGGGGGTGGGAGGGAGGAAGGGGGTTTTGTAAAGAATCCGTTGAAAGCTACCTTCATCAGGAATATTCATTTGCGCTGCCCTGCTCTCCAAAAATAGGCTGCAGCGTGAAAACCGAGGCAGCATTTGGAACTAACACGTGTGAGACGAACATCTGAGTCTGAAAAGTGACTGTCAGGCGCTCGTCTGGGTGTCAACCCAGGCAAGACTGGCTGGCAACAGGGAGGAAGAAAAAAAACCGGGGTGTGTGAAGAGTTAGAAAGAGGGACTTTATCAAGCCTAAAGTTTTCTGCAGGATTGGACAAAGTCCAGTAAATCATATTGGAAGAGCGATTTCGAGTCGTGCAGGAGTTTGGGTCTGGGCAGGGATACTCCCAACCGCGCCGTCCCAAAGCAATGTAGTTGTGCTGGAGGTCGGGGGAGAGAGCAGAGAACGAGATCAGAGAGCACTTTAGCAGCAAGGGTTTCGTCGTTCCTCTCCCCGAACCCCGACCACCCTGCCCACGGAGCCGAACACAGAGCGGGCAGGCTCCGAGGGCACATTTGATCCCGCTCCTCACTTTCCTTCGCTTTCCTTCCCACCTCCTCCGGAAGGCGAGCATCTGTTGTCCCTGCTGCAGGGACTTTTGCCCCGTGCTGTGGAAACCCCGGCGGCAGGTGCTCCGCGGGAAGGTGGCCCCCTCGGCAGCAGGCGGACCCACTCCGCGCGGGGACACGCGGTCCCGCACAAGGAGGCGGCGAAGGCGCACGGCCAGTCAGTCACCCGTGGGTGAGACATCTCTGCCTGCACACCTGGAGTGGTGCCGCCAGAGCGGCAGGTGACTAGACACCTCTGGTTCAGCGGGATGCATTTAACTGAAAGTGGCTAAATATCGTCCCCCTGTTSTCACCGGAGAACTGCGTGACGGGGCACTGCCAAAGACTGAGGTAGTGACACCCCGGAGGGAGGCCCGACCCGACAACCGAGCAGGGCCGAGCCGGGACCCCTCGTCCACTTACCCCGACGCCGCGGAAACAAGCGGCCGTCGGGGGCTGTCCGTGCCGCGGACCGCCCCGGCTGTTCCCCACCGTCGGGGCAYGCCCGGCGGGAGCGGGATCTGCGCCCTGCAGCGCTGTCCTCCCGGCCCGCTCCGCTTCGCCGCCCGCCGCCAAAGCCGGGGGAGTGAGGCAAGGGCGCAGGGGCTCCTGGAGCCGGTGGACGGGGCTCCCAGGCTGCTGCGGGGCCAGAGACGGGGGGTTTTCTCCGTACCCTGAGATATTCGGTTACCCACGAGCCCAAAAGCCGCTCGGGGCGAGCATCCGCAGCGCAATGCACCGCGCAGCGAGAGAGGCCGCGRTTGGAGCCGGGGAAATGAGAGGACACTAAAAAATTATGAACAGCTTGAGACATCGCTCTTAAGCCTGAGTCGAGAGCAGACCCAACAAAAATATCAACAACTGGAAAGTCAGGAGGGTTAGGAAACCTCCCGGAACCAAACGAAACCAGACGTGGGGCAGGGAGGTGTTGGCAGCGCTGAGCGGGCGCGGAACCGGGCGGCGGGGGCCCCACGGGTAGCCGTGGAGAGTGCCGTGGGGTTGGGCTTCGTCCCTGAGCGGGTTACCCCGCTGCTTCCCCGAATTAGTGGACGATCCCACCTCACTGGCGCTTTTAGCAGAAACCAAGGGGGTCGGACGAAAGAGGAGTCGCTGACTGACACCGGGCTCTGCTGCTGCGGGTGTGTGCGGATCCAGGCTCCGTCTCCCCGAGTGTGCCCCGAAAATTCCTACCCCAGAGGGGGGGGAAATCCCCCCAGGTGTCGTGGCTCTACGGTGTGATTTCGGTCGGAGAAAAGCCCCAGACCCCTCAGAGGGGTCTTTTTCTTCTTTTTTTTTTTTTTTTTTTTTTTGGGCGGGGGCAAGACCGGCACAGCCAAAGCGACGGTGTTTCTCACCTCTCCGGTGTCTGAAATTTGATGGCCAGTCTCTGAGATGCCGTCCCCGCGGGGGATCTCCGTAGGTGGACGGCGGCCAGTCGCTCTCCAGTAATTACTCTAAACCAAATGTGTTTATTACCTCGACTAGTGCCCTTGGGAAGGGGTCGCCCCTCTCTCCACTTCGCCCTGCTGGGGCACAACGGGGACCTCTGTCCGAGGGCCGTAGGCTCCCCAGCCTGCCTTTGACCCCCGCCACTCTTCGAGGACACGGAATGCCCCTGCCATCGGCCCCGAGGGTTGCGTTGCCGGGGGATCCCAGCCCCCGCTAAGTGCCCAGCGGCTCCCCGAGTCCCCCTCCCCGGGGCTGGCGCTGCTCGTATGGGCTCGCTGGAGCCGGGGCAGCCCTGAGAGACGCAGAGAGCGGCTGCGGTGTTAGTGCGAGGGAAGGCTTAAGCCTGCTGCCTACCCGCTCGCTTGGCATGCGTTGCCATTTCGATGGTATCTCGCTTTTGGAGTCATTTTATGGCTGGGGGAAATCTAATCCAGTGAAGAGAAAGGAAGAGAATACTGTTGGCATTGAATGAACTCCGTGTGGTAATTTTCGGGCAAATGTGCGAGTTTCCATGCCAAAGCAAAGTGTTTTCTCGTCGGGTCTGCTCATAATCTGAAGGGAGGCGAAGACACCATTTAAGAAATCCAGCTGGTTGCAAATCATACATTTAATCTCTCAGCTGGAATGATTTAATGGATCAGTATCGAGTAACAGCCCTGGAAAAGTAGCCTCCTAAAAAAACAGAGATAAATCCTGATTGAATAATAGTAAATGAAAACCGTGGATTACAGTGACTGCAAGACAGTATTTTCTTTGCAGTTCTCGAAAGATGCCCCCTCAGAGGGGCCAATCGAGCCGACAAAGCCCCGCGTGCCCTTTTGATGTTAGCGGGGGCAGGTCCCGGCAGCTGCTATGCCCTCGCTTAACCCGCCCTGGTGCAGGTTCCCCACTCGCTCCTCAAGCCCTGGGCACCTTGCTTGTCTGCTGTGCAAGCGGCAGGGACAAGCTCTGTCCCGGCGAACGCCGACGTGCCCGGGCCAGAGGCGCGTCCGAGGCGGGGGCATCTACAGGGGCACCGCGGAGCTGCTCCTGAAGGGCACCGTCAGCCCTGAGCCACGGCGGCGGCCTTGCCGTAACCCACCCRTCTCCTTGGGCCGACCCAGGGGCCTCGCTGGGATTTTTCTTTTTCCAGCAGGGAAGACGTAGAGGCGGGGGAAGGAACTGTTAGCACCGGGAAAAGCAGAATTTTTCCTCGAAATGTGAAAGCAGGAGAACAAATCCGTCGCCCCTCTCTGTCACTTTGGGTGGTGTGAGAGACAGAAGCGGTACAGGGGGGACAGGGAAAGATGTGGGGCCGCCCGTCGCCCCGCGCTGCCGCAGCCCGCTGCCGGTGGGACCCGCGGGGGTCGCTGACGCGGCGGGGGCCCCTCCGGCGACCGGGGCTCCGGGGCTTTTTTAACCCTTCTGTTGCCGCAACTTTAAGAGCAGTTCGGGCAAAGCCGTCATGGAAGGCAGGATCGCGGCCGTGAGTGCAAAAGCACTTGAGTCGCCTCGCCTCCCCTGGCCGAGGAGAAGGTCATTACCGCGCCTAATTAAAAGCAGTTCCTCGACAGGCAGGTGCTTCCTTGCAGCGGCCCCGGGAAGCTGGGCAGCCCCTCCGTGTCCCCGCTCGGACCTCGGGTGGGGGGCTGCCAGCGGGACCACGGCCGCTGACCCCAAAAGGCCCCCGGGAGACCATCCCCGCACCTGGCTCTGCCCTGAAGACTGGGCGAGGGAAGGACAGGACCGAGTCGTCGGCACACGCGTGGCCGCTCCCCCCACACCCCGTGGACACCGCCCGAGCTGCCCTTCTCGGTCCTGCGGCGGCGAGGGACTGGGGTTTTTTTATTATCATTTTCCAAAAACAGTCATCCTCTTCGCAGCTCGGAGGAGCAAAAGTTTTAGGTTGAGAGGTGGGTTTGCTCTCACGTTTCCCGGTGTTGCGTGTTACCGACCGTGAGGCACCGTCGGTGAGCGTCCCTGCAGGGGGCTGTGAGGGGGTACACCTCGGACGGTGGGGGCACACACCTTCGCTTTAGGTTATTTTACTCGGGACAAAGATGAGACGGTGGCGAGTGTAGTGCGGAGGGGCCGCCCCGCAGCCCGCCCGGCCGGATCGAGCAGCATCGCCCTTATAAGGAATGTAATTCAAGGGCGAATGTCGTCAGCACGGCATTAGCACATTTTTGTCACCAAATGTATGCGAGTAGTAATAGTTGTTTATATTTACAGGACATTCTTGAACGCAAACCACATGCTCAAATCATCCCTAGATGAATGTGGAGCCGGTGAAAGACAGTACTTTCCGAGGACAGTTCTGGCGACAAGGGCAACTCGGGTCCAAACCAGTTTAGTTTGGTGTCACCTATTTTTAGATACGGAAAATCTAAAAGAAGTTGAAGAAACGGGACGTAGAAAAAATCTCAGAAAGTGTTGCGAATCTCAATCTATTTTTTTCTTTGTTCGCATAATTGTGAACACAATCTCAGCCTCTTTCTAAAAATATTACTATATGTATACACTGTATATTAACCTAAATCTGAATTTAAAACGACTACTCCATTTCAAAAGACCTCTCCAAAACTTTTCAACCATTTCAATGTCTTACGAGGTTTTTACATAGAAAGGTTGTTAAAATTCTGATTTCTTTTTCTGCAGGTATTATGGACTTTGACAAATGGATATTTTATCTTTCCTATTAATACTTTTCATATTGTCTTCAATTTATTAGTATAAGCTTTTGAAAATATCTCCACCTGCCTGGTCTGCTGAAACCATAGCTACTATCACCCAGCTCATTTCTGTAAGAAAAGCGAAGTAAAGCAGCTATTCTGAAAAGTGGTCATCTGCACTAACCACAGAACAGTTGATCTTAATTCTGAAGGACTCAAAGGTACTATTTAACATGTTACTTTCAATCTATACAATCTTTATGACTACTTTTTCTATTAAGTGACTTATGTCCAACAAACATGTAAGCAGATATGTGTGCAATTTCTGTTTAGGTGCAATATGCTTTAAAACATAGATTCGTGGGTGTTTAATGTTATTACTAACAGTATAGCTACAGAAATTCAAATAATACATTCTTTCTGAAGTATTTGAAAAGGATTTGTGTCTTTTCCTTGATTTGTTTTTCAGCCAAGGGCGAAAGCCTGGCCCTGTTCTTTTTGAAGACAGTGGCAAAGTTCCCACCTACACCCCAAAGAGCTGTGAAGTCAGTCAGAGCTTTTCCATGGACTTTGGATCAAGCCCATAGCATGAGTCAATTTAAGAAGTGATTAATTCTCTCTCACAGAAATGTACATTGCCTTTGCTTAGATAACTGCATCTCGAGGATTTTTCCACCCCCATATTCTAGGATCCTAAATGAAGAAATTCTTTAGTAAAAATTTCCTTGAAATGGGTCCAGCTGTCTCTTCCCCCCACCAAGTACTCACCTCCAGTTTGGGACTTGCTCTAGGTGGCACCACTCTTACACAAAACCATTCATTTTGTCACTGTTTGCCTTCTGACCTGCCTTCCCCATAATCCTACAGCAAATGTATAAGGAGACACAGGGAGTCAGTGGAGTCCCAACAGCACCAGACACAGGGAAGACATGAAAAGAAAGATCCACTCTCCCCATTCTTCATTTCTGGCACTAATTCCCATACTTTCTTCACTCTGCAATCTCCTCAACCTCCCTTCAATGAATGTGCTGCAGGATAAACGTTTTTATGCAAGTAGAATGGCTTTAATGCCCTCTGCTAGCTTCAGAAAACTCATCCACCCCTTGCCACTCACCACCGACTAAAAGGAAAGGCTCAGGGTCTCTTTGGATGCAGTCTCTTTGGAGGATCAGCCTGTTTGGGTAGATTGTGGTAATGAAAACAGCTGACTGACCGAATCATCTACTACAACATCCTCCAGGGACAGCAATGCCTGCAGCCTTGCATCCAGCACCAGGCAGGGGCAGGCACTACGTGAAGGATGACGGGGCCCCTCCTGCAGCCTGGCTACCCCCAGGTGCCCCCCAGCAGCTGGTGCACGTTCGTATCTGCCATACCTATCTCTTTGTGCTCAGCCAGAACCAGCACGGGGGAAAGGTGAGCCCCTTGCTGTTTTCCCAGCTTGCCGTCAGTCCGTGCTACGGATAGTTTGGCTGGACCCCAGAGCCCGCCTGGGAATCTTCAGATCACATCTGTGTTTGATTACATCTGTTTGGAGCATCTGTTTATGTCTATCTGTGGCATTATAAAGGAATCTCCGAGGCCTGTTTTGTTGTGTCATGCAGAAATGAAATGGTGTCAGCGAGTCAGCGCTGCAGCACAGTCAGTGACCCAGCAACCAGAGCAGCCTGAGTGTGTGAGCAGAGCCCAGTGAGGAGCTGAGATGGGGCAACAGGGAGGTGCAAATGGGTGGTGGGATTTTATCCACCAACACCAGCACATGGACCCACTGCCCCCAGCACTCAGTGATATTTCATCTGCAAAATCTGCTTGTGCTCGTGTGTGTCAAAAAGAGATGTTGTCATAATTAATGTTTCCTCATTTCTTGCAAATCCCTGCTGTCCAAGGAGTGAATAAAGCTGGGTAGGTCAGAAGAGTTTGTACAACATTTGTGTGTATTCCCCAAATACTGACTTGGAAACCTGTGGTTGCTGTTCCCAGTGCTTCCCACTCAGGTGTAAATCGCTGCCATCTCCAGGTGGTGCAGCAGTACTGGCTGGGGAAGGCCAGAGGGGAAGCAGTGAGGACGGAAGGCAGATAGAGCTGATAGCACTCGGCATTCATTTATGGCATAATAGCAATTAATCATGCCTTTTAACTTTGTGGCAACTGTATCTAGTCTCTGGTTACATTAAACCAGAAAAAAAAACCCCACTGCTTTGCATACAAGCAGGTCAGCGACACTGATTTTTCAATGATTTTCTTCTGTCATTTACAAACATATTAGTTTCATCCAATTGAAATAGGTGGTGGAAGGCAATGCTGCATTTCKTCTATGGTTATGTTGAAATGGTGGATTTACCAGTGCAGTGGGTTGGTTTTTTTAACCAGATCTGGAGATCTAATTGACAATGTTTTAGAAAAGAAAAAAAAGAAAAGAGGGTCAATATATYTACAAAAACTCACACTCAACTCCTCAAAACAGATGAGAGTGCTAACCTGACTGTCCATTACAGAGTGAAGGTCAGCGTGAAGAACACCCAGAGTGACCTGTGTGCTTCAGGATACTGGTACAGCTACGAGCACCTGTAAGCAAAAGCAGCATAAGCATTTTACAGCTGAGCAATCTGGGATAGGGAACTGGCTAACAAGCCTGGAATTCCAAACTATTGATAGCCCAGTGTTATCTCAAACACCTTTTAAGACTCATTTGTAGATCAAAACTCTCAACCAAAAGAGCATTATAAATTTCCTGAGTGTTTGAGAAAGACAGGTGGACCTGTCACTGACACATTTTCTCATGTGCTGCACCAAGTCAAGCCCCCTTTGCCCGTGAAGTGTAGCTGCATCCATTGAGGCTGGCATTGCTGTGACCTCTGAAGAATGCTGCTATTAATCACACAGCTTTGTTCTCTCACACTGCAAAGCCATAAACCTGTATTTTACCTTTCACTAYCATCAGCATTCTCTATCACAGTACAGCAAAAGTGCAGGTTTTGTGATCTGATAGGACATAATGTAGTGTACAGTTAGCATTTCAAAAGAGCCTGTTCTCCCATGATTCCCAATCATGTCACCAAAGAAATGGTGATTGAGGCAGAGTTTTCACTGGCAAAATGCTGTCTGTAAGTCATTATTTCTTTGATGAAAAATCATGCAGTTGATGTACATGATCTCTAAAAGATACTCATTGCCTTTTATCTATTGATAGAATTATTCCTTCTGGAAATAAATCTGGCCTTGGGGGGAAATTCTGTTCTGCCACTCTCATTTTATTGCATGGAATTCACAGATTAAGTTGTAAGCTTATACTTTGCCTTTCAGTATCATCAGTGATGGAAGTGTCCACCTCCAAAATTACAGAGGCACCCATAGTTGTAAGGAAAAATGAGCTCTAGAAGACATAGTRTCCAGTGCTTGGATTGTGAGTCTTGTTGGCACAGTCTGGAAAACTGTCTAGGTATCTGTTCTTTGTGTATGGCATGATATTTTACAGTTCTCTGTCTTTACTAGGGAAAGGACACACACCCTGATTTGTCCCTGATAAAGGGTAAGTCCCCTTAAATACATCTTACATTCTATGTAGTGTTTTATTYGTACATACCTATCTCTTTTCTGCTGCATCTCCGACTACTTCTGTTGATCTTCCCTGAAGTTTCTCCCGTTTGTCCCTACTGCTCAAATAGCACTGTCCTAAATTTAACATAACACGGCAGTGGAGTGGGATCACATGAGAGCTATTGCAACTTTATGACATAAACAAACACGTAAGTCAACTACCACACCTTGGAGTGGCACAGCAATGTAGTGAAGGGGCATATCCACCCTGACATTCACTAGTTTGCCTGATTTTTACTATTAATTAATTACTTTTCATAGATATCTTTATGCTGTATTTTTTTTCTCAAAGAAATTTCATATAGTTAATTTCCACCCACATTTTAATCTCTCTGGATTCCTTTGCTTCATTCTCAATTCAGCAACACTTCCTAACCCAGTGTCATTTCAAAGTGTCAGTGATATGCATTGTATTCCCTCTGATTGTTAATGAAGATGTCAAAGATGATGTCAAATACTGCTCTCACTAAMTACTCCTTTGTTGATTCGATACACTACCATTAACCCTGATGCTTTTTTTTTCAGAACCAGTCAGGCACCTTTCCAACTTCATGCATGCTCTCAGGAATTTAAAATTAATTTCCAGGTAATATTTTACTATGAAACAGTCTAATAAAATGCACATATAGTTATTGAATCTCTTTCAACATCCAGTTTTGTGATTAGAGAGGAAAATGAATTATTAATTTTCCACATCAGGATTCTTTCTTGACAATTCTGTTGCAATCAGTTTGCACATGTAAAATAGGTCCAACGCTTCCCTGAAGTCATGAATTTGTTGCACATGTGGTATAAAATAAGGACTAACTTTAAGCCCCAGGTGTGAGGAGGATCCAGGAAGGATGATGGCAGCAAGTGAATGTCCTCATGTGGAATAATTTATTTAGTGCACTCCCAGACAATTGTTTTCTCTCTCTCTTTTTTTTTTTTTTTTTCCTGGAACAGTTGGAGCTCAAGCAAGGAGTAGCCTGTTGGCTGAATCAATTGTCCTGCCATGGACCACTCCCGGTCATTGTTTTTCCTAGAGGATTTCAGCATTTTCCCCTCACATGACTAATGTAATATTAGGGAGAAGACCCTTGGAAGTTCCAGGACAAGGTTTGGGTTGGATGCACATCCATGGCAGGTGGCATACAGCCAGGAAGGCAACACAGAGGTGGAAAACGTCTGTTGTGGTCAAAATTAAGAGGAATTCACAATAAAAATATTTTTCCATCCAAAAATACAGAATCGTCTAATCAAGAAAAGCCAACTTCCTGAGGAAAGAAGGGTAAAACATTCTTGATGAGATCTGTATTAAAAATTTTTATTTTGTTTGGTATCTCACCCTGTTCCTCTCAACATCACAGGTTTATCTCTTAATGTACTGATTTCAAAATGATGTGGCTCTTAATTATTCCATTCAGAGGAGGCTGGGAGAAGCCTTCTGGAGTAACCAGAGATCACATGTTAGAAAGAAGGGAGAAATGTTGATGATATGCAGGGTACCTGCAGAAGATTTGAATGGACCTCTGGGACTATGAAATCTAGGCACCAAAAGCAAAGTAAACCAAATCTTTAATTAGATTTGGCCTGCATGTCACAGTGGAGACATCAACCCTGAACTGCATATTACAAAAAAATGGTCTTCATTAGTACCAAAACCTAATAACTTCTCCTTCAGCACCCTCACTTTCTATCATTTGCCAAAAAATTATTTGATTTCTTCACCTCACATAAAATACAGCAGTTCACTCGCCATGGTTATAGGTCAGACTGGTCAATATCCCCTCTTATGAGCCCCTTCTGTTTGCCTCTCGTGCAGCCGGCCTGACTTCCACACCATGCTGTCAGGGGGCCTGTGCCATCTAACGTGAGATTTTGGCCCCTTTCTCCACTTCTCCAAGCATGCTAACAAGGGSCATCAGTCTCCAAGTCTATTTTAGCCTTGGAACCTGCAGCCGTGGAGCTGTTCCCCAGTGCCCCAAGTGATGCATGCTTAGCCTGCTGTAGGCTGGGGTCCCTCGTGTGTGGAACTACTCCACTGTTTCCAGCTGYAGCTCTGCGAAGAGCAAATCAGTCCCAGGGTGCTGGTGCCGCCTGAAGCCGTAGCACTGGCTCTTCCAGGATATCCCTCCATGCCACGGTGTTCCGCTTCCTCCTCAGTTCCTTTAACAACTCCTTTCACAGCACCTGACACGGAACAACACGCGCGGGCGTGAAGGGCATTCCTGCAAAGCTCATAAGGCAAATGTTTGCCCGTCACCTGTTTGTCCGTCACTCATCCGTCCCCGCGAAGTCGGCCCGTCTCCTACCCCGCCCGTCGCCCAGACGGTGTCACGGTGACACCCCCGGGGTCACGGCCCCCTCTCCCGCAGCCATCCCGGGCCCGTCCCGGCGCTCCCCCGGCAGCGGCCCAGCCGCGGGCGGTGCCTGCGGGCGGCGGAGGGGCCAGGCTGGGGCCGCACCGCCACCTGCTGGCCACGGGCGGACACGGCGGGCGGCCGGGCTGCCGCCGCTCGCTCCCGCGGCGGCCCCGCGTGTCGCGGTATTTTAAAGAAGAAAACAGTGGTGTTTTAAAGAAGAAAAACTTTGCTGCTCCCATTCTCCTGGTCTTCTAATGAACCCCAGTTTTTATGATACAGTAATACTTTATGACACTTGAAGATCCATTAAAACGCGGTGAAGGTGTTAAGTTCCGAACGCTTGGTCCCTCCATGACTTAGACGCCTCAGATTAACAACCRCAGGAAAGCTCGCCCGTGATAGCCTCAGGCTCACACATTGCACATGCCCGGCGTGTCTCCAGTGGGTCTCAGTAGCAGCAGCGAGAAGCAAAACAATAACAACAACCAAAAAAARGGTGAGAGGGCTCCAGTTCTCATTTCATCTCCTCCAGTTCTGTGGKTGTCAACCGAATCAACTCCAGTGGAGTTGCTCATCATTTAAACCAGGATGAGAGAGAAGCCACGGGTTTTCTGGTCTAGTGGTGAGACAGGAGATGGTTGTAACAGAGGGTTTGGGGAGTCCTGAGGAAAAAGACCTGTTGCTGACACTGCTGCCATAGAGACTGGAGAGGGAAGACAGGCAGCCTTGGGATGGGGAGTGAAGGGGGGATCAGGAACCAATTGCAGGTCAGTGGAGAATGTTGCCTGCTTATTCAGGTGAGAAGGGTCAGCAGTTCAAGTCTAGCCAGGTGGTGATTCTCAGGGCTGTTTTCTAAGGCACCTTTTTCTTAGGTACACAGGAAGAGGCACACTGTATCAGGCTTAGCCACCCAGTCTGCTTGCCTGGCCTGACACTGACTCATTGCAGGGGCTGCAGAGAGAGGCATGAGAACCCTCTTGTGTCAATGCATTGCAAATACCTGCCTTATTTCTGTGGCCTAAGCAGTGACTGGACCCCAAGACAGGGGATTTATTCTAATCCATTTGTAGCTATGCACATGTAGGAGTACTATCCAGTCCCTATCTGAGATTGTTAGCTATGGTTCTAAGTTCTCTAGTTAACTCATGAGAGTCTAAGGACACTCAAGTTCAAGCCGTTTGTCCACACTCTTTCCAGCTTCTTTCCCAAGCTTCCCAGCAGCAACATCAAATATTTCCTCCGTTGCTCTTTAAAGTGCTGGATTCTCATCCTATCACCCAGTTTCTATCCAGTGGGTGATGGTTCACATTGCACACTGTGATCTTAAAAGCAGAAACAGATGCTGTTCATGTATATTTCATTGAGCCGACCTGTTATGCAAACCCAGGCAGTGACTGATAAAGCTTGCAAATTCCTTTGTCCACAAATTCGTGACGTGCCCTACATTCCGCCACCATCCTGCTGTACACATCTCAGCTCTTCAGATTAAAGCAGCTTCTCTTTGAACCTGACAAATGTGACAATTGTTAAAATATGTTATATTATCTGTAGGAGTCACGTGTTCCTTCTTTCTAAATGAGCTAATGCAGCTACAGTTTAAATTTTTTTAAATAATCCATTACCTGCTTAACTGATTAGGTGTTGACATTGATTTCATTTGAGCATGTTGAGGAGGTCTTGTCAGACCTTGTTAAGCTAGAAATGCTTCTACCACCACTCATACATGACAGCAGCCTCATTTTCTAATTTAATGGCATTGGCTTTATTAGGAGAGCATTTGCCATCATTCATCTGTCCAATCAGAGCTCTATAGCACTTGGCAGAAACTGCAGCAGGGAACATTTCTCTTCTGTAATGATATATAGGTCAGTCATACAACACAGTATTTAACCTCCACTGGGACAGGTACAATGGCACAAAGCCAGCCACTGGAATTTGCTCTTACAGGCTATTTAAACAGAGCTGAGTGCCCTCCAAACCAGCTATCCAGAGGTCTTGGAACCTTAGGTCCAGAATCACAAAGGTCGTGAGAGTCTAGCATCACCCTTTTTTCATTAAAGACAGATACATCAAAATACAGTATCTATGGTGTTGGGCCATAGGAACTTTAAGGGATTGCTTTCTCTGTAGAAAAACAACCTTTTAACAGCAAAGCTCACACAAGTTTTGCATAGATTTTATGAGACTGGAGTTGGGTCCAGCATGGGGGATCTTTTGCCCTTTCTCATCTCTAATGCTGGCATTCCCCGCCCTCCTCACTCTGTGCACTCTGAGCTCACCCCAGTTCAGAGGAAAGAGTGTAGCTATGTAACGTTTCTTAAATATATGCCAACATAGTCACTCTTAGCAGATGGCCCCAAATACCCTGATGTGCATTAACAGAAGGAACAGATTTCCTTGTCATGCTCAAAGTTTGACTTAGCATCCTTAACAGATGAATGACAGCTGATCAAAAATTTGGAAGAGGTCTTGTACACCTTATTAGTAAATACACAGAAATGAGATTAAATGTAACCAAGTTAGTAGATCCCAGGTGACCAAACCCCGCCCACATTTACAAAAAAACCCAGATGATACAGTCCATTGGTCAAGACTCGGTTCAGGAGGTATGCGAGCATCTGATAGCAGAAGAGCTGAACATTCACAGTTCTTGCCAGGTTCAGGTAATACCAGGTAAGACAAAGTGTCACAATGTGAACATTCAAAATTGTTGAATGCTGAGGCACAATTCTAGACTGCAAAGTCTTGGACTTCTCTTGCCACAAAAGCAAGAGACAGACCATACTTTAGCGTGGAATTAATGTCTCCAAGATATATTTTGTCCTGCATATTATCAAAGCCTTAACAGAGATACACACTGAAGTAAATATTTTCTATGTCCCTTTCAGTACTCAAGATTTTTTGTTCCATCATGTGGCCAACAGTTTTGTATCTTCACTATAGCTGGGAGGATGTCTTTTTAGAGCTGATGCCTGTATTGCATTATGCATTAATTAGTGAAGTGTTTGACTAGGAAACAGGTAGAGCTTTTTAACTCAATGGCAATCTAAATCCAAGAAGATGGAACCAGATGACAACACTATGGGTAGTCACATGCTACGGACAGAGGGTTCAGAAAGCCCAAGGCACAGGACAGATAAACCTTACTGCAGTATAAATACTTCTGTTACTTTGACTACTAAAAAGAATATGTCTAGATTCTCTGAACTAGACCCTGACAACCTAGCTCAGGGATGCATTTAAGTCCTAGGAGAAAGCCCAAGTTGCCTAGTTTTCAGCACCACCAGACGCTCAGGGCACCTCCATGCTGTGCATCAAAGCACCCTGTCAGGCTATGTCTGTGCTAATAGAGAAGAAAAAGGGCAAGAAACCAAGGGACAGACAAGAGTGAAGGGCAGGTCGGGGCTCCGCCCTCCCAACTGAGCATTCTGCCCTTAGCGCAGGACTGTCCTTGCTCTTGCCATCCTTCCTGGCCTTGTGACTTTGCATTCCCAGCCATGCAACAAGCTAACCTCAGCAAAAAGGAGGAATGTGGCATTGATACGAGTGCCTGATAGACTGGAGGAAGTTTCTGGGGTGTAGAATCACAACTCTTTAATGTGGTACTATCTAATATTCTAATATTCTAATATTCTAATATTCTAATATTCTAATATTCTAATATTCTAATATTCTAATATTCTAATATTCTAATATTCTAATATTCTAATATTCTAATATTCTAATTCTTAGGTGACTAAAAGCATCTAATGTGAAGCAGAAAGGGTTTTCAGATATTCTGCTGCCATGCATCTAGCATGTTTTGTAACTTGTCTCTTCACAGTTCCCACATAACACACCAGATTTTGGATTGCCATCCAGAGATTCCTACCTCTGGAGATAAAGGGGCTTGTAGTTAAGTGTTGCTGTACCTAAATTAGATGATTTGGATCTGTTCATTTGTACAAATTTGTTGTATTAGTTTACCTTCATTGAGATCATCTACTGCCTTGCTGCCTTCTCAGAGAGTAATGCTCAACCTGTCTGAGCAAAGGTATTTCAAATTGCTTATGGATTCTAGCTCCGTATAGTAATTCTAAATCATGGTGCAAATTTGCCATGAATTCGGGTTTGTAGCCCTGCCGTCTTCAGTGATATTACACTGTGGAATTTTCATAGGAAGTCTATGAAAACTTTCTTTAGGTGAGGGGCTAAAGGTCTGGAAACTCAGCCTCTCAGAAATATCTTCATAAATCCTACGTGATGAAAAGTGTTTCAGAAATATGAAACCCTTACAAAGAAGATGAAAGTTTGCCAGTCAATGTTTTTCTCATTTTCGGGTGACTATGACCAAGGAAGAGTAAGGCGGCAGGAGAGCCTTGTGATTAACACTCAGCAGACCTTGTTCACATCCCAGCTCTGTCTCTTATTTCCATACCTCTTGGCCAGTCCAAAGGAAGTAACTGGATGTGTCTGAGAGGTGCTGATCTGCACAACAGCCTTTTTGTCTGGGAGTTCTTGATGGCTGCCAGACAGCCAGAAATTCAGTAGATTTCTAGTGGAATCTAGGTAGGGCGATGGGTTGTCTTTAAAAACCATCCAGTCCCATTCAAAATGACAGATCTGGCAGGTCTGTATTCCTTGACTGACTGTATACATCTTACTGTATGCATAATTTATACAATAAGGTCAGATATGTAATTTATGAGATAGGGACAGTAATTATTATTTTTTCTCTTATCTACTTGGGTTGCATACTTTTTCTTCCAGAAGACAAGTGCATGCTACATTGACTCTGCACAGCCCTGATCCCATTTGGGACCTCTAGATGGTACTGTAATATAATAATATAATAAACTGACAGATGGATACTTCTAAAAAAAAAAGGCCGTTTTGCAGGGAAATGCCACAAAAAGAATAAATGGGTTAGCAAAGTTCCAGCTTTGATAGCTGGACTGTATAAAATACATGTATTTAACAAGCATAGCCAGGAGGTTTTTTTGTTCATGAGGCATACCTGATGGAAAGTCTAAACTACTGCTAACCTATTCATGTCTTACAAATCCATTCTCTGCACCCATCATTAAATACCTTCCAGGTTAAAAAAAACCAAGCATACAAAATGACCCCTTGTTATAGAAGCCAATGCATGTTCGGTGGGTGACACAAAAGTCAATTTTCTCTGCTTTGCAATGGGCTTTCTCTGGCAGTCCCTTTGAACACAGGTAACTGTCGGCAGGAGGCTATCACATCCTGCTCCAGAGTTTCTGAAGAAAGAATGTCAGAGATTCAAAATCCCTGAAAAGGGAACACCCCTGTCAAGGGAAGGCTTTGAAGTGACACTAAACATATATTTATAATTACAGATGAGGCAATATAGTATGCACAAGGAATAAAGACACACAGCGTGTCCTAGGGGCATGGCAGGAGAGGTGACATGCATCATAAAGCCTTGTTAAACTGCTCACTGGGGCTGAGGAAACCTGAGGCTGGTGCTTCCTATCACTTTTCATGTCACAATGCAATCCTTTTGCTTGCAGGAGTGTGCACACCTCACATGCACTATTGATATCCCTTAAATACATGACAAAACTCTTAGGCCTACCTCAAGAAGGGAACATATTCTTGTTCACATACACAGCACGGATGCCAGAAAGGATGCAGGGCAGATTTTTAGGTAGCTCAGCTCAGTGTGCTCCCTGTGAGAGGCCTGAACTTAGGCAAACAAGCCTCAGGAGGATCACTTGGAAAGAGTTAGAGACTTGCTGCCATTTGCCTGGAAGGCTTGGAGAAAAAAGCAAAGCCAAAAAGAGTCAGAACATGTACGTTTCTATTTAGAGATCCAGTTGTCTCCATCTCTTTGTGTGTGTGCATATATGCACGCAAGAGTGATTATGATCTCAGAATGAAAGCAGTTTATTAAAGCAGTCAGTTGTTTTCATAGCAGGAAAACATACATGTATGAATATATATATATCCACACAAATGTGTATTTGTGCACAGATGTTTTCCATGTATAAAGGTCTGAGACACTGACTCCCCTATTCAGGAAAATCTTATTTTTTATTGCACAAAATCCCTGAGTGAGTGTCCCTAGAGAGTTAGAGCCCCCGATATCTGTTGGAGGACAGTGATTAACTTCTACAAGTACTAGATACACGGTACCTACTCAATCAGTAGCTTAATACTCCCTACTTACATTCTCAAAGGGAGTTTGAAGACACATTGAATGTATCCAGATGCCACCATCCCACCAGGCAACTGTAAAAAAAAACCTGAGTTACAGCTTTTAGCCAAACTGAGCTATGGGTATGGTGAATAAACATTCCTGTAGATTGCATTAAAATCACAGTGTTTGCCTCACTGAGGTATCTGCCCGTGGCACCTTCAAYGGTTTTTCTTTCTAGGAATGGACAAAGCTACAAATAGCAAGGTTTCACTTCAGCAAGTGACATCCATCATTATTCAAACCATGCTTTCCCAGAGTGCTCTATGCTGAGGGAGAGCAGACACATGATGCCTGAAAAGGATGCATTTCCTGTGCAAATCTGATTACAGGATCACTTCATGGATCAAGTGTCCATCTGAACTACACATCAACCATCACTAAACAATAGATGGCAAGAATCCCTGACATACTGTTACTTCTCATTTATGTTTCATGCATTCCTCTTCACCCATACAGTTTAATTGACACTGTTCTTTGTGTTTTGCCTGCCGGTTTTGATCAAGCCCGTATAAAGAAGGATGCATGTTTAAACTACCACAGCATGATTAATTTGAATCAAATACAGGTTTGCATGAAAGCTTTGGTGTATTATTTGATGGTAAACTTATTTTAAATCTTCACGACTGCCATTATGAGGTGGGACGCCGCATAATGGTTGGAATAGTAATTGAATCTGAACGCAAATCATCCTTTATATAGCAATGTTTTTCGCTTCTCCTCTGTGCATGTGGAATATGTTTGTTTTATTTTAGGGCTCACTCAGGCTACAAGATTTTCTATTCAGTTGTTTGCAGTCAGATATGACCCTCTTCCAAAAAATTAAGGCCTGACCATGGCCTTCTTCCTCACTTTCCTCGCCTTACACGATGGCCACCATGAGTATCTTTACACAGCTTTCCAAGTGGTGTTCAGATAGGACTTCCAATCAGAAAAGTATCCCATCTACATGGATTATTCCCAGGAGCAGGTAAGGTTGATGAGCAATTCATGTGAAACTTAAACCCTTTCTTTTGAAAGTAATAGCCTGTTCTTCCCTAAAGAATAGTTAAACATGGTCCAATTTGCAGCAGAGTTTGTCCTGCAGACTCAGTAAAAATTGGTTTGGTCACCGCCAAGGCCTTTTGAAAATTTTAAAAGGTAGACGCAGGACAAAGATAGTGTTCCCCAAAGAGAGCCCTCTGGTACCTATCTAGGGGGCAGAAAGAATTTAAAGGCACCTGTGTCCGTAGAGCAACTGTACAGGTAGGAAATTAGGTCTTGGGAGCAATAGGATCTTCAAGATATTTGCGGGACTGCACGGCTGATGCAAAGAGCACACACAGCCCCTGGAGCTATGCAGCTCACTTAGAGGTCCAGTGGCATTGGCAACGATGTCGTCTATGTTTTCATACACCAGCCTCTTTCACAGCACAACAAAATAAACTACCAGGAGGTGAGTCTGCACTGCTCTGCTCCCTTGTCATGTTAGTATCAGAGCCTTCTGGGGAAATCTGGAGAGCTCCCTTTGCACTCTTCCCCAAAGGATATCTGCACACACTATTTGCACCAAATTTTTCATCTGGGATGTTTTACTGGGTCTGGGAGAGCTAGAGGACTGAAGGACCAGTCAAAACAGTTACAGGATAGACACAGTGAGCAGACTGCTCTACTTAAGCAAATAAGGGTTACAGCGTGCTTAAAGGAAGTCATCAAAGTACCACRTCAGGTCTTTAGCAGAGGCAAACTGTGACTGTCTGATGTAGTTATTTCCTGAGTCTTAACTATGTAAATATGAGCACATAACATATTGCAAATCAGACGTGCTGTCAACCAGAAAAAAGGCGTAGAACAGGCAGGACCTAGAGGTTTAGCCCTTTGGAGAAAGGTCATACACAATGCTCTTGAAGAGTTTTCTCAAACAATTTCTGTGATGAAAATGTCCATATGAAAATGTTGACTCTTATAAACAGTTCACCACACATGATGAATGTGCCGTCCTTTTTTGAGAATGTTTCCCTCCTATTTCTGTGGCCTATGCACTGCATGAGTGCTGGTGAGGGAAAACAACATCCTATTAACAAAAGACATAAGATGATTTTGTAACATGTTTATTTATAAATCCTCTACTAAGATATCATGATGGCAGTTTTGTTGCACAGTAGTTTTTACGAAATTTTATCACAGGTCTAGACTGAACCATTATTGTCAGTTACAAATACTAAATAAATCTATAATTCTTTCCTAAAAGATTTACAAGAAATACTTAAAGGTTACAGGATGTAGACAAGACAGTGAAAGAGTCATAGTGGGTGCAATCTACCAGAAATTAGCATTTTTTAACTTCCTCATTGAGTAGTGAAGCTTGAACCATTTCCAGCAAGCCTAGCATTTCTAGCAATTGTTTAGTGAAACATGAGCTTGTTTTAAAGCCATTTTTTCTACAACATCACATTATATATACTTTCTTACTATATAATCACATTTTATAGTATTTGTTTTAACAAATTGAAAGCTTATTACAAATATTGTTCTTTCTAACACACTGGTATTTACTGATTTTGAAAAAACCCTCTAATCCGACTTTGAAACAAACACAGCTTACTTCTATGCATGTAAGTTTTATATTTTGACCAGCTATAACAAAACTGCCTTCAAAGTATGTGGAATAAAAACCATATACACGAAGATCTGCTTTGCTGTCATTCACTGCAGCCCTAAAATGTCTGACATAGCTGATGTCTGATTGGAAGCAAACATCTAGTTCTCTTAATTGGGGTGATACAGACGTGATGTCACAACATCATGCTACTTTGATTGTACCTTAAGAACATTTGTTTGGATCTTTTCCCATGGTTGTTTTCTTGCTCAAACAGCTATATCCATAGCACTGTATCTCCAGCTACTGAATATTGGAAGGCCCTTATATTATTGGCTTAGTTGTGGTCTTCCACACTTCCACCTTCTCTCTCACTGTTTCCAGGTGTTCCATTTACCTCAGTGAATCAACATTAGTGTTTTTGCATCACCCAGGGTGTCTGACAGTTCACTGATCCAACTGAAACTGACCCTGTAAAAAGCTATWAAAAAATTTTTAAGATGAGTGAAGCTGCACACAAAACAAAAGGAAGAAGAATGACATAGAAGCAGTCAGCAATTAAATGATCCCAAGAAAATCACAGAACTGACTTCTTGTAGTCTTGTAGTCTGTTCTCTGAAAGAGACTAAGCTGTATCTAAGCAGTTATAGCTGCAGAGAATCTGGCCCTGTATACACACATGAAATGCTTTCTCTGCATAATTCCTGTAATCACATTTCCTCCTGAGCTTCCTGCTTCATTCTGGCTAATATCTAAATCATATCTCCTTTGTTTTTTCTGAAATCCTTACTCTTCTTTGTCGGATGTCTGTGCATCTCGTTACTGGCTGTATTTCTCTAATATGAAAATGCTACATTCCCATAAGTAAAACTAGGAGAGTGATTTATGCATTTTTCTGCATGGAAAGGCCCCTTGTGTGCTCCACATGTAACAGCAGAACAAAGCAGATCCCTACGAACATTTGTTTTCCTTTTAGCAGTTATTGCCATAAAAAGAGGTCAGAATGAAATGAAACAACTTAATGTTTTGTCCCCTGTCCAGCTCTGGTGCCTGATCTGGTTTCAGCTGTTATAATTACGGGTCTCTTTCTGAATACATGAGAAAGGACCCTGGCCCCTTAAGGATTACAGCTCGTTCAGTGGTTCCCACAGCTTTGGACCAACTGGTCACAGTCCATCAAGCCAGCCATGTGTGTGCTTTGCTCCTTAATACTTTCTGCAGCCCCAGGTGCAGAGCAATCACGATGGCCTCGAGGACCACCCAGTTTTTCTGCGCTGCGGCAGTGGAGCCACTGAAATAAGTAACTTGACAATCACACCCTATAATAAATAGATCTCTTTGGCCAGGAGTTCCAGCACAGCTGAGCTAGTTGGATGTGCTCCTCTTTAGACATTTCAAGAGCAGTCCGAGGGGAGCCATGGCTGGCTTCACTGTTTTGTTCCTAGGTGTAAAACAGAGCCAAAAGGCAGATAGTTCTTCTAAATAGTATTATACAACCTCTGAAAATTAAAAGGGCAATTCAGAATCCATTAGGTAAGTGCTGGCACTGTGCATGTGAACATCTAGTCTGCAAGGAACATAATGACTGGTGAAATTTCTGCTTAAAATTCTCTCTTTGGACACAGAGCAAACATCATAGGGAGCAACTCTCTGCCACATCAGGGTGCTCCTAGACCACCTGAAGAATACATAGGCGTGAGCCTGATGTCAGTCGTGCTTTCTGAAGTCCTCATTATTCAGGTAGAATTGACAGGCACAGAAGTACTGGATGGAGCAGCAGTTTGACAAAGAGGCAACTTGTCCAGTGCTGAGAGACTGCTGACTTATGTCACACAACACTGCAATACTTCAGTTCAGCTGCACTCAATCCCACTGCAACCAAGTGTGTCTGGTTAAATSCCATGACAGGAACTTGAATACTTCAGAGTGTAGGAATTCCAGCAGGTATATACATATATACTATATACATAATGCCCTTCTTCCTTGTTTATCTACGAAGCTCTGGATGAGGGAATTTATGAGCTCAGTGTTGCATCCATATGATAATTTTTAAAACTTACCAGTGGACCTATCATCCATGAGGGCATATAATCCTTTTCAAACTTCCTTTAGGGTTTTACTATATACCATGTTCTGGATCAGTGAGTTCCTCAGTTTAGTTTCGTGTTGTCTGGAAAAAAGGGCTTCCTTCACTTGGTCTTCTATTTCCAGTAATTTTCATTGGGTGTCTCTGTGTCCCTGTGATGTTAGAAATAATGACTATATCTACACTTTCCACATTCTTTATGCCCTCCATCCTTTTAGAGTCCTTAACACAAACTAAGGGTCTTTTCAGTTTCTCCTTTAAATAGAAACCATTTCCTAATTCTCATCAAATTTTTACCTTCTTTATCTTTTTTTTTTTTTTTTGGATGAACTACATGGGGTTTTTTGGTATGAAATGCCAGAAATGCATGTGATATTTGAGGTGAATTCAAACACAGACAGAATTATATTTTCTATTTTCTTCTGTCTATATTCTTCCCTTAATAACTCAGTTCCTAGTTTTGGTTTCACCAGACCTAAGAATGTCTCTTGCTTCTACTGAAGTTGATCATGAAAATTCTGATCTGATTTCCACGAAGACAAGTTGAACCTCTAGCCCACAGCTCCCCCCTTCCCCCCCAGCAGCGCTGCACTAATCTCTTGAGTTATCAGGCCACCTATCAGTACTCTATTGTTCAGCCCTTTGTTCATCTGAGGAGTAGGTCTGCATGGATTCCATGACAGATCAATGGTTCTGGGCTTCTCTTGAGAGAAAGTGAATAATTTATCATTGCTAATGATTTGTTTTGTGTATTGATCTTCTTACCTCCTCCTGACATGTGGCTGTGCTTATCAGGAACTGCTGTCAGAAATATCCCTGATAAAAACCACTTTATTTTTGGATAGAACTCAATATGTCGGACATAACAGTTTTAGGTCCTTCTGGTCAGGTGGGATTATTTTTGGCTATGTCCTGACTATTTTATGACCAACTAAAAAACTGTCAGTAGATGTTAGTGTAATTCTTACATACAATACCATAGGCAAGGGGATGAGGTCAGAACATTCACCCTGTCTTCCACAGTAAGGTGCCATTCCTCACTCCAGCAGTCTCTTGAAATTTGAAATTACTGAACTCCAAAGCCCGACAGTCACATATTGACATGAGAATTGCAGGGTCCATTTTTAAAGCAATTTTCTCTTTATCATCATGCCAGAAATTAAAATCTTCCATCAAACACATTCTTACTTCTTGGAAAAACACAAGGATTAGAAAGAACAGCTTTCCTCTCTGTAGGTTTAGCCTCCAAAGCAGGTGTGTGTTTGAGCTTTTGGGATCTGCAGGAAGGTGATACTGAGAATGGCAAGCTAGCTCTACTGCAGTCAGTGACACAATTCCTAGTAGCTTCATTATGAATATGGTTTTACCCAAGGGTTTTACCAGCTAAGCAACCGTTACTCTATTTATGTACATTTAGAGGATGCATGATGTCAAGTGCCAAGCTTTCCAGGTAATTTCTGCTTAGCATCTGCACAGACATGCTTAGAAAATTGTCACAGTTAAGGCACAGCCTTTGCTTATTGCCTTTGGGTTAACCATTTTGTTTACAAAACCAGAAAGTATAATGAATTGGTGTCTTCTGGGTCCTACCTTTATTCCCCAGAGAAGTAGATTTCAAAGGGATTAGTTAGATGAGCAAAATTACTCACAGGCATATATCTTCACAGAATCAGCACCTAAATTCCTGGGATTCTTCTAACAGAGCAATTACTTTTCACATTTGATTTTAACAATGTTAGTTCCCAATTCAATTAATATTGCCACTATTTTCTCTTGACAATTTCATGGCAAGTCTATAGGGATCCCATTAAAATGTCATTATATTGCTGCTGTGTTGTAAGACTTCAGTGGGAAAACAATTTCAGTGCAAGTCTACAGAGATCTTGTTATGAAGCTGTTAGAATGTGAAATGCAAATGGCATCAATTATTTCAGTGTGAGCCTGTGGAGTTCCAATCCTGATGTCATCGTGACATGAAGTTGAAAAGAAAAACTCTTCTAGTCTTCATGTATGAAGACACCAGAATGCCGTGAGAATTAAGGGACAAAAAGAAAGACAGAAAGTGACAAAATGCTTTTAATGCATTGCTACAGTGATGTGAGACAAAAATAGAATTCATAGGTCATATATTATAGTCACTGTGTGACCTTGGCAACCCTAGTCCTGAGCCTTCCATATATACAGTCCTCTAAGCCCATATGCAAAAGGTTTACACAACTAGATTATAATGACAGGGAGTATTTTTAGATCCCTTCAAGGAAAGGATCCATTCCTGCTGCACGTACTTCGAGCAGAATGTAGCTTCCCAGAGCTTCCCCATGACACACATAAGTACTCCTTAAATCCGTGGTGAGTCTTATCACGCCTGTACCCTTCATCTGTGTAATTCTCTAGAAATAATTAGAAGAGAAGGATCACCAAGCCCTGAGGGTGGACCCCCGCTGTGTGCTAAGGGCAGCTCCAAAGCTGCCTTGATACCAGGCGCATCAGTCACGCAGACAGCAAACCCGTGAAAAGAAGCTCAGATGTAGCTCAAATGTGCCCTGTGGAGCTCATCTGACATTGGCCCCCCCAGCACATGTACAGATGGGGGCTTGGCTCCCTGGATGCTGCCTGCGTGGAAGTTGCCTGGATGGTCACTTGACTGCCCTAAACCCCATAATTTCCTAGTGCGGCAGAGAAAGCCACAGGGACTCTGTGAGTGAGGCTGAGAGATGGCTGAGCATGCAGTGTTGGGTTGTTACAATCTGGTTGAGCAAAGACAGCAGGACTAGCCCCAAAGACAAGGGTTTGGTATAGTTGTTTAAGGAGAGGGAGCAGTTGCTGTGGGAACAGATAGAATGATACAGAAAATGATATGAATAAGTGGGAGATGTGACTGAGTACAGTATCTAGAATGCATCTTTCCATGCTGTGCCAAGCATAGATTTTTTCAGGTGTAGAGTTCGTATCCCTGTATAGTTGTGCAGATATGCTCCTCTCCATTCACCAAAGATCTACATAAAGTAAAACTAAAGTAATTGTCACACACGGTAAACTCCAAAGAAGTGATCCAGGTTTTCAGTCAAGCTCTTTGGACTTTGGTTCAAACTTATCTGGTCAATGATAGGCTACAAAAAAGCCCTCATTTTGTGGACGTGGGTCAAGGATGTTGATGACTGTAACCCACTCTTCCGCCACAAAAATATGGGTCTGAAAGGACAGCCCCCATTATGAATGAATAATTGTTTTTCCAGAAAATTGTCATCTTTGTCACCATCACCCTTGACCAGTCCCAGAACCATCAAGGGCGTCATACACATCCAGGAATCCATCACTGGGGGAGAAATGAGATTTCCTCTTTCCTTCTTTTTCTTTCCTAAAGACAGATTTTGCTGTTCATAACTCTGGCCTTCTGCAGATAAAATGAGCTCTATCAAACCCTTCAGAAACACAGGACTCCTGATTGGCAAAGTTTTATCTCAGAATATATCTCAGGTTTAGAAACTACCCTAGGACCGATGATCTGACCATATCCAATGTGTCGTTCTGTGTGCCCACACGTACTTAGGATGGCATTTCCCAAGAGACGCAGCAGCAGCCACACATACTGCATTGCACCCACAGAAGCCCATAATAAAAAATTCTGTGGATGCCACAGTGCTTTCAACATAAAAAGGCTGAGTTAAAGCAGTTGTAATTGCCTTATGTTTCTTAACATCTATTCAATGAACCAAGATTCCAACTTTGTTTATTCTTGCTCTGAAGCCAGGTATTCTCTGCAAGCTGAAACTTTTTTTTTTTGTAAGGACAGGCTCTTACCAGAAGTGTCTCTACCTCACTCCATCATGACACTGGCATGATCTATCTGCAGAATCACTTCCAGAACTCTTAGAAAGGAATAATAGTAGGGAGATTGGATGGATTCATTTTAACCACTTATTGAAGTGTGAAAAGGAAAGTACTATGGTAACATCTCAACATCTTTCTGCTGATATTGCCAAATCACGGCAAGGCTGTGGTTGCTATGCAAGCTGTTACAGTTTGTTAATGCTCAGAAATCTCTGTTTGCAGCTCATCCACATTGGACCAGAGTATCTGTTGGGAGTTTTGTCCTCACACTGTGCCTGCTAAGATGCACTGAAGATAACTAGTGACTTAACTGCAAGATTAGAAGATTTTTACCTTCTTTTTTCTGAGCTGCATATTAGGCAAAAACATGTGTGACATCCTTCGGTTTTAGAGTGGTCGGTGTTATCATAGTCTCCCCAGCTGAGCAGCTACTGCAGTTGGTGTCAGCTGCTAGAGCTGTGAGTTGCTCCCAAGAGTAACATCTTATGGGCAGCCTTTGCTGCTTATGTGTGGATAGAGAGAGCACAGGACGGTCTGCATCCTGGCTGGCTTCTTCCTGCACTGCAAATAATACAGGCTTATTGAAACATTCTGAATCTGTATAATCAGGACAGATAATGAATATTAACAGATTTATTCATAAAATTTCTCTCTCTCCTACTTTTGTACTCCCAGACCTCCTCTGTGAACAGCCTCTTCTGCAATGTATTTTGCTATTTCTGGATCTGTTCTGAGACAAAAAGCAGAAGAGCACCAACACTGCTCAGGGTTAGCTGAGTTTAAAACCAAAAACCTGAAAAACAAAACTCAGGCAACCTAAATTGTATCAGAAACCACTTTAGTTTGCAAGAGGTTATTTAACCTAAATCAGTTCACCCGTCTCCTCCCTTGCCTAGTTCCAATGTTTATTTCGCACAGAAATTAAAAGAGATGGTAAGTGATCACTCTCTGCAAGACATTTACAAATGAACCAACATYCCAAATTTGCATTGCCCAGAGCTGCTATTTTAAGTTCAGCTTTCACAAACATGCCTGCAGGGCAGGGTTGCTTATAGAGCCCGTGTRAAATTCATCAGGCTGAAGTGGCTCTAACAAGAATCAGATAAAAGGCCAGTTAAGAGGTGCCCTGCCTCTGGATAGCTGGCTGCCAACAGCCACTTTTGCCAAAGAATAGAAGAAATAAGGCTAGAGGGATGGSCAGAGGGGGAAGAGGGAAGGCAGCAGGAGAAGAAAGCTGGATGCCAAGGCACAAGGTGGAACAAATCCACTGAGTGATAGACTTCCTGCTCCCATCAAGCAGAAGAGGATAATATCCCAGATGCTTCCCTTCCCACAGGGGTGGTCATCCCTGTTGTCTACTCCAAGAAAATTCCTTCCTCTGTCCCCTTTTCCCTGTCACCAAGAAGCACAAGTTCTCAGTCTGTTGGCTAGGACATGATGCAGCCCCACCCATACCCACTCAGTCTTGGAAAGGGGTGAAGGGGGAAAGAGACACTGTCGGACCAGCTGTCCTGCCCCAGGGCTGCACCAGACTCCTGGTGCAATCCCAACACAGCCTGGTTCCTCTCCAGGTCACAAAACTGTGACATACTTAATGTGGGCCTGCTGGGACTAGATGGCAGGTCCTGTGCTCTCCTGTCTTACTACAAGGCTCAACTTTACATCAAGTGATTTGTCAGTATTTTCCTCCTAGCATTTGGCTTTTCTCTTGGCTTTGATTCTCAGTGCTGTTAACCGTCCTGACAAATGAAAGTCATTCTGAAACTATGTGGCTTTGTAATTATTATCTTTGGTAAATGTTTTGAAAGCTGAAGAGTTGCTGTTTGCTCCCTCACAAGCTGCAAATGCCTGCCAGAAGTTCAATTTAACTGTCAACACCTCTGCTCATGAACTTAAATATTTTGGAGTCTGTCTTTATGGTTACATATATTAGTATGTTCTGCTTTCTGTAGGACAGACAACCGGTTTCTAATAAGAATGTACTCCTGTTTAGTCATGTTGCTTTTTTTAAGGCTGCTGTTGAACCAGTCTTCATCTCTCTGGGTTAGAAATCATGTCAGAAAAAGGTTTTTTGAGTTCACTGTTGACTAAAGACCTTTAGGGTCCCAGTGCCTTAAAAAAAAATTCAGATGCTGGATAACTTCACAACTGACATTGCTACCAGCTCTTTGAAATTGGAATGGTAATGCCTGGAAAAAATTGTGATAGGTCCCTCCCATTTCCATGAGTACTTTCATGCACAGATACAAGCACGTTTGGTAACTGCAGGGGAAGACCTTACGAGCACTGAATTAAGCCCATTGACAACCAGGTGGAGAAACAGACAGAGAATGGAGGTTTAATAGATGTATTCAGCCTGCAGCAAATGAATTAATCCCTGTGTTTCATGGCAAACCCTGTGTTCTCTTCTTTGGAAATCGGGCAGGTTATATGCAGTATTGACAGAAAATTGGTACCTTTGGTGCTTTTGAAAATTCTGCCTAAGATTTAGGTCTTCAGACTGATGCTCCACTCCCATTGTCTTCAGATGGAATTAGATACCTGTGTGGTCTTGAGATTCGAGGCCACAGAAAGATTTCAAAAAGTGCTGATGCACCTAGCTGCTTTTAATTTCACATGAGAAATTGCATCTGCATCTTTAAGTTCCAGCAAACCAAAGAAACTCAATCCCTCATTATTCCTTTGCGTCTTCTGTCTTTATAAGGAGTAGGAATAGGACTTATTTGTGGTGGGGTATACCCAGACCTCGTTAGGATTGGCTGGGTTATTAAAGGAGTCTAAAAGGATTCAGTACACATTTACCCTTAAAATATAATAGGAGCCGTGTATTACCCTTACTGAATATCCCAGAAACTACCTGTTAACTCTATATTAACCTTCTCTTCATTAAGAAACCTGTACATTCACAAATGACTATTCTTTCACCCTGGGTGGACAGCGGTCCAGCTACAGCCTACTTCCCATGGGAAGAAGCAGGAGCTTCCTATTAATAGAATAGAGAGAATAAGTCCTAAAATCCTCTCACGCTGAAGAACGATTGGGCATGACTACAGTTCCTTTTGCGGGGAAAGGCAGAGTGGGCAACTCCCCTGGATTTCAAGCATTTTAAGGGCCCTATTTCATATTGTTGTTCGTAAGGAAATGGCCTGATTTTCAGGGTTGCACTTACACCCTCTGAAAGTCATTTCTGCACAGTCTAGGTCTCTCCCTTTGGTAACTGTGTGAGAATTCGGCTAAAAAAGTAGAATGTTCGTTGTTCAAGATGTTTCTCTGGATGACATCAGCAAATTCTTTAATAAATGCCACAGAAAATAAATGACAAAATCCTTGGAAAGATGAGACATTGATTAGGCCATTTGTCTCACATGTCAGCACCTAATCTGTTATATTACATCCCTCTACATTTTCCAACAGAAATAAAGCTGCTTTCATATTTATTTTGGTCTTTGTSATAGAAGGAATTGGGTTTGCAGTCTTTGCTGGGATTTTGTGTGTGTTTGTGTCAGGAACAAATACATTAATGAGACTCAAGAGCAAAAACTCTAACATGGAGGAGAAATAGTCTCCAAAGCAGAACAGAGCACAGCGAAGCATAAATAGGACAGACTGGACGACAGTAAGTACAAGCAGCTGGCCAGAACAGATTCACAGACGGAGTGGAGCTATATGGTGGTAAGGGATTCATTTAGCTTTAAAAAGTGCCTAATGTGCCAAAATAGCCCAAATGATAGGGTTTCTCTAATCACCATGGATAAATTTCATGCCATGCCTGAGAGTCTCATTGCACTAGCACCTAGATTAAATTGTGGTCCTGTGAAAGCTCAGAGAGCTCAGGCTTATGACACTGCCTTTGTGTATCCCCTCTTTATCAGTGTGGACTTCATCTCACAGACACTCACATGTAGTGCTGTAAAAGTAAAACGAGAACTAAAGTCTTCAGCAAAGTACTTAATATGTGAATTTTTGGTCAATAGGGAATATAATCCCTATATGTTAGCATATGCTTATGAATGTGCTTGGAACTTGATTTCTCAGAAAGCACTTACAGCTGAAGCTGAGTTTTAGAAGTGTCAAGAAATGTCAACATTGCCACCAGAACAGTCTAAGAGAGTACAGCAGCACATGGAGTTGCTATATCTTTGTTAAGAATGTAAGCATGAGAATAGCACTGGCCACAAGGGAACATTCCGGAGGAATCTGCAAAAACAGAAAGCTGTTCTGGAAAGTGGTATAGAGAACATTTTTGCTATGAGAAAGAATGGCAGCAAACAAGCAGAAAGACTGGGAGAACTAGCAACTGAAATGTACTTTCTTGGCATCTAGGAACAAAGGTAGCAAACAAGGTGAATTGTCTGGAAAGGCAATGAAAACTCTATGAAAGGACACTTAAATGTATTTTAAACAACATGTAGATGGTATTGAAGGAGGAATCAGCTATTGTGAGCAAAAGAGGTAGTTCTGGTGACTAAATCAGGACTGATGGTTTCTGTTTTGGCTCCCTAATTAGCCCTGGGCAACACACTTTGGTGCCAGTCCTATGTCAAGCCTCAAAATCACTCCCCAGACCCTGGGAGGGGGACAAGMCGCAGGATCAGGGACAAGCAAACACTGAAATGCATAGGACTCAGCACAGGTACGATGTGAAATGACTGGTGAAGGGGCTACCTTAGCAAGCTGTACCTTAGGGACGCTCTACCTGCCCTGTGTGCCTGTGCAGCCTCCTCACACCCCATCACACCTAGGTGCAGTCCCTGCCACCAGCACTGCTAAACTTTGCAGGTGCAAAGCTGGGGAGAACTCTCTTCAGATCATTAAGATTTTAAGCTGTCATTTGCAGCTTGTATTCCCAATTGTCAGGCATGGGAGCTGAAAAATTACTGCAAAATCTTTTCGTACCACCAAGGTTGTACAGCCAGGTGCCTCAGTTCCTCTGTGTTGCATGGCCAAGAGACGTGTACTGCAATGGGATATATCAGAAAGGAGGGATGGAGTTTCCCTGGCCCAGTTCTCTGCAGATACCTACTCTCCCCCAGTAGAAAATTTGTACCCATATTTATATCCGAAGTAGAGAGATCTTGATATACGGAAGGATCTTCTCAAGAGCAAAAATAATGGAGATTTGTACTCCAAGAGCATTCATACCCTTTGCAATTTTATCTATTGTGAGTGCACATGTGTGTATTTTGGGCTGATTTTCTCTGTTCAGTGAACAAAAAACAGTGGGGAATACTTGAGCTTTGGAAAGTACTTAATTAAATGCATTGGCACAAAGCCTCCAAGACTGTATTGCAGATACACACATATCCTGCCCCAGAAATGCTGAAGAAGGGTTGTCTGCAAGACTCACCTGCCCAGCTAATCTCTTGGTTTCCCACTATAACCCTTTCTGAGAGATTTTGTTCTTGCACAGTTCTCTAATACACCCATCCAAAAGGCATTGGAGAAGTGCCAAAATCACTGTCATCCTTGTTGGTGAGAACAGCTGTGGAGGATCCCTTCCTCATTTCATGCTGCCACGATGTGCCTTTGTTTTTCACACACACATGAACAACTCTGACTTCTGCTAGACTCTCCAGGGGAGAGAGATGCTGAAATGCCTTGTTCCAGAAGCACGCTTTTGTGCAGTGTATTTAGCAATGCTCATTCATCAACAGAGCCTGTACTGCCACCTTCCAAACAGCAAGAGAGAGAGGAATGTGTCAATGAGTCAAAATCTGCAGTGCTGTGCAAAGAGTTCCCCCTTCACCTCCCCAAATCTGCAGGGTGGGTAAAGTGGCCAGAATCAGTATAATGTGTATTAAAAGAGGCATGGATACGTATTTTGGAGAGAATTCTCTTATCATRTGAGCCAAGGTAACACCATCAGTCCCCGGACCTACTTTCCATCAGAAAGTCAAATCATTCTTTCCCGGTCTCCTCCTGAGCGTTGAGGATTACACAACGTCTGCACACCTTGTTTCTTTGACAGGTCTTTTAACATAACAGGACACAGTGGCTGCTYTGGAAGCACCCGCCTACCTTGACAGCCCGCAGTGACGTGTTCACATCTGCCCTGTGTGTTGGTGGTGGCCCCACCGCTACACTTGGAATGGCCTCAAGCTTGAGTGCTCTCAGACAGGAAGGCTCCCGAAGGCAAGGAGCCGGCTGTCTCCACCTCTTCCCTCCTTCCAACTAAAAACATGAAAGAATATACATTTCAGAGTCTCTTTAGGATTTATTTTATTCTATTGCCTTGTCACAGGAGTCAAACTGTTGTAAAAATGTGGGCACATGGCATCAGATGATGCCAGGACCAACAGGTGACCAGACTGTCCTGCAAACTGAGTTTAACATCATTTCTCAAAGGTGATTTAACAACCTTACTCATAATCCCAAATTCTAAATTTTACTTTGTGATCTTTATGTTTCCTTCCACCTCAACARTGTGACAAGACAGATATTGCCTTAAGGAGGTGCAGCAACAAATACTCAGCTTAGGCAGTGACAGGGCTACATCCGAACTCAAATAAATCCTCGGTACCTTGTAGCCTCAAGCCAGCCTCCACATCAATCCTTTATTTGAACAAAATTTCCTGAATACTGACGTCTCTATCCAACCTCAGTAACATGGTGTGATTGAGATGGGGTCCAGTGCCAGCAAATGGATTGGGTTCAGTGTTAGTCAGTGAGCGCTTATATCAATATATTGCACTGTTTCTGCAACCCACAGATCCCAGGACAGTTGTTCTACCTGAACACTCAGTAGCCACATGACTGCACACAGCTGGGCTCCTCTGAAGCTTCATCACTGCTGGGGAGTTATTTCTTGCTGTGTCCAGAAGCACAGATCCCAAATAAAGTCAACATTTTCAGTGCATGAATTCACAGGAACTGTCTTGTTTCCAAATAACTCACAAATACTCTTCAAAATATTCATGGCCAAATCTTGGCCAGCTTATTAACAAGTCTTTTGTCAATCCAGTGGAGACTCCCACATTCAAGTGCAATAATTAAATGAATAAAACTCCTAAACTCAGAGATAGAAGAAAAGTACATACTCTTTGGAGCTTTTTGGCAGTAAGGCAAGCATGAAATAGCGTGAATCATGACATTGCCTGAATGCTCCAGTTCATGCCTCAGGTAACCATTGGCCTTCAGACAGCAGAGGAGGAAGAAGAACTTTGGTGCTGCTGAATTGTTTAACAGTAGCTGTAACCACTGTCTTGACCCACCCTGGTGCAGGCTCCTCATTTTCCGGCTCCTGCTGACAACGATACCGCAGCAGCTTGTCTCTTGAGTAAATTGATTCATCAGTCTGGTTATGTTTGCAGGTATTAATGCATTTAGAGAGATCTCTAATCCATCCCAAGATGAAACTGTGATTCAATCCAAAAGGTTAATGCATTGCTTCTACTTGGTACTATGAGTAAGTTGAACTTGTATGTTATCACTCCTTGTTTAAACACCATAACATCCCACAAATGTACAATGTCTTTCAGACAGGAACTTCAAAGCATATTTTCAATCACCAATTTAATCCCACAATGCACCAGCCAAGTCGGTTGRCAGATACAGCTTTCCTCTTTTTAGGCAGGTAAACTGAAGCAGAGAAAACTCAAACACATATGTCCAATATGGCTCATTTTCAAAGACACCAGCTCCTTGCCATTACTTTGGGATTCCTACATATTTCTGAACTTCAGATAACATTTCTTGAAATAAATAATGAAGTGAATAATGAAGTGAACAAAACATGAATAAAGATGACAGAGTATGAATGTATTTTCCCGTCCTTTTTGTGATCCTTTAGACCTCATAACTTGTTTTATACATGCAGAGAAGATGAATGGAAGGCCAGGGGCTTGGGGGTTATTTTGACAGAAGGAATGGTTTGTGTTCCTGAACAAAGACACCTAATTTTTAGTGAAAGCTGAAAAGAGRAAAAAAAATTCCATACTACTGGTATTATATATTCCCTTGTTTATGCACACTGGCCTGTGTCCAAAGCAGAGAGTGTGGAAACCATATGACTACTATTGAATATGTGCCCAAATCAAATTTGCAGTGTTTTTACTTTGCTTGCCAAGCACAAGCCTCCAGTGGGGTTAGATACCATATGTTAGGTAGAAAACAGGTTGCAGTTTGATTGCCTACCTTTCCAGGTACAGGACAATCTTGCCAAACTAAGTGACATCCAGTTGTATAGAGACTCCATAAACGTCTGGTTTAGTCTGGGCCCCAAAGCCCACCCTAATTTCTCCAAAATGGGTGACCAAAGCAGACACCTACTCCTTCAAAAGCAGTATTTTTATGCAGAGAGGGCAATGAAGAAGATAAGGCTTTGGCTCTTCCCTTCTTCTGAACTTGGTGAAAACACATTTGCAGGAGAGATTGCTAGAGAAGGCATCAGGAAGCAACATGCACCCTGTGCTTCAAGATACCATTCTCTTTGCAGCAACACAAAAAATTTCAAGTTTCAAAATGTGTTTTTGTTGGCACAAGCCCAGATCTTTTAGAGCAGAGTCTGTGCTGTAGATTAAATACGTGTTTTGCTGCTCATGACTCCAGGCACAAATGGAAGAGCCTGGTCCAGCTGCCAATTTCAAAGGGAAGGGGCTCAAATATGGTTTTCCACTTTTGGTCAGGAACTAAAATGGAAGACTAGACACTGGGCAGCTGTCATTTTGTTTAGAAATATGGAGTCTTCTAACTTAAATGCTAAGAGCAGCCATAGCRAATCAAAGCAAAGATCCGTCCAGCACAGCAACCTGTCTAAGAGACAGCAAACTCACATAACCACATTCCAACAGCTTGCTGCTTAGGGACTTCCAGATCCAAAATAATATGATTTGGTGGGTCTTGATTGATGGCTTTCTCTTCTGCTAATTTTCTCTGTCTCTCCCCGAATGAAGGTCAGCTTTCACCATTCACAGCATCCTGCAGCAGAGCATTCCTGTGGTTTCCAGACATGTTGTGTAAAGGAATACTTTCTTCTGTTTGTTTTGAATCTTCCCCTTTTTTTCTCATAGAGTATTATTCCATACACTTGGCCATCTCTTCACCCTTCTCTGAACCTTTTCCAGCTTTTCTATACTCTCTTGGAGATGAGGGGCTCAGAACAATATACAAAATGATACAAATGGCAAGGGTATGCCATAGATTTGAGCCATCACTTTATATGGGTCACTTTTTCTCCACATGCATTTGCATTTATTTACATTGAATCTCATATGCTACCTCAGGCCAGAATTGCTTTTCCTGAAGTACATTAAATATCATTACATTAGTCAGTTTATGGAGGTTGTTCACATCAAAGAAAAGAATATTGTGAGCAAGAAAACATAACATACCTACCACTCAAAGTACACTTAAAAAAACCCACCTGTATGGGAGGACTCATGCTTCTGAAAATGCTGGATTTCCAGATCAAAAGTTTAGTAAAGGGATGAAAGTAGGAATGYAGTGTGTACAGTGAGCTAGGCATGAAGTACAATTATGTGAGAATATGAAGATTTTTTAAATATTCTCTCTGGGAGGAAAATTTTCAAAAGCCCATCTAAAATACTGCATGACTGTTGGGATGTATTATAATGTCTAACAAGTACTTTCAGCACCCAACAGAGATGATAACTGGCATCCACATGTGCATTTGCAGGCAACAATCAGTCGTGAGGTACACAAGAAACAGAAACCAGAGTTACCTGAGTCTCCAACATGGAACACTTGGCATTGGCATTGCACACCTCAAGTGGCATTCTCTCTTCATTGCAGACACTCAGAAGTGGATACCTAAACATCACATCTCTGGTCCAGTCTTGGTTAAAATACTTTATTTTACATATTTACTATTAACATTCAAAAGCTGATCAAAACTGATTTTACTGGTGAGCTAGAGTTGCCTAATCATCTACATCACAAATCCTAGGCCATGCTTCCTTTTGAGAAGGCACTATGATCTCCATGCTAAACTTCAATCCTCTTGGAACACAAATGYTTGATCCGTTCTTTTGAGATTTATGTACTGGTGATGTGTGCAACAGTTTGAAAAATCAAAATCTTTTACAAAGCCACAGTGTCTCCTATCCAGAGCTGCCTATTGAACTGCTGGATATAGAACGATATTCCCTGCTTGATCATGGTAACCACATGAGCCTTTACAGGGTTCTTGGAGGTGCTGTCTCATGTCCAGTCACTGCTGTCATTTCCTACACCCATGACTGTGGTGCCTGGGACTCTCCATTGCAACTCAACAGAAAAGAATACAGACACCAGCCTGAAGCAACTAATCCAAACAGTGAGAGCAACTGAACTGCTGGGGAAAGGGTTTCAGTACTGAGAGAGAACAGCGTTGCCCAAGCACTCTAGTTGAAAGCAAACAGAAAGCCAGGCAGACAGACAAATGGAAAATGCAGATGTCAGRGTCCAGTAGAAAAAAAGAAGGGAAAATGCTCAGCCTATAATCAATCACAGATAGAGTGCAGCATTACAAAAAGACTCACGTTACATTCCAGCACCATGATTATTCCATGGTAGTGGGGACCTGCCCTAGGAATGCTCTTCTGATGAAGCAGCAGTATCTGCTGTATAACTTAACTAGCTCTGAAGGTGCTCTAGATGCACGCACTGCAGAAGAAAGATATTGACTAAATGATTGCAGCCCTTCTATTGGATGCACTTACAGCCACTCACAGGCTAATGGATCACGTCACTTCCAGGTGGATGGGAAGCCCTCTGAAATCCATTCCAAGAAACACTGCTAAACAGTAATAGACTGACTGTAGCTATCCTCGCCAGGAGAATTAAAAATATAAAGCAGAGTCATTGAATCCCTGGGAAAAATGTGTGCAGTGATTGGTTATATTACCTGAAACAGATTTAAGGCCAGTGTGAGAAGCTGGGAAACCCATGAAAACAGAGAAGCTTTCTGGCTGGCAGTTTGGAGTCCTGGCCATTGCTGACGAGCAGGGCACTGCAAAGCACAGATCTGATTGCCATATGAAAGGACATGGCCAAGTAAATACAACTGTCAGTTTTCTGTTTACCTCAGCTCTCTGTTTGACTCATTGGTCTGCCTGAACACCTACAGGGAGAGATCAGATCAGGTGGGAAGAATGTCCAGACCTGAAGTGTTGCAATATAAAAATTCATCCTCCCGTTAGCACAGAGAATGCGAGCAGAAGACCCAAAAGTCTCCCTCACTTGATGTTACAGACCAGTAGTGCTATGACTAGACAGAGAAACATGGTATCTGAATGAGCAGGCCCCGAATGACTGGAGAAAAGTGCTTGAAGCAGCCTCACAATTAAGCGGATTTGAGAGTCTTCAAATTCTTTTCTAGAACAGCAACAAAAGGCAGCAGTGCAAGCTTCACTAGGAAAGAAATCATACAAGAAACACAGACACATGACCATGGAGAGAGAAAACTCAGATAGGTCCAAGAAATAAAGAAGCAAATGGCTGGTTGACATGAGTGTATAAGCCAAGGCCTTGCGTAGAAAAGTCAGGAGAAACAAGGAGATCGTGMAACAAATCAAACAAATAAGCCAAGAAAAGGGATTCATTGACCAGATGGAAGGCTCACAATGTCAGAAATAACATAAGCAACAGGAGACAAGTTCGTGGAAGGGGTTTCACAGAAGGCGCATTAACCATTTAATCTGTGATGGGCTGCTGGTAAAAGAACTTCTTGTGGGGGTACAGACTCTCGAGTGACACTAAGCAACAAGTTAACATTTGACATGTGTCTCACACTCTTGTGTCGTCGTACCTGTGTCCACCCACTTACAGTGCAGTGATCTTTCTCCTGGTTCATGGACTTACAGGGTGAAACCAGGTAGTTTGGTCTAGTATTTGACAGCYGTCCCGCTGTGCCCGATGTGGGGGGCTGTGGGACCATGGCGTGCGGAGGTCACCTTGCAGGTSTGTGACTGGGACTGTCTTCCCGGTGGTTTCAGAGAAACCCCACCGAAATATTCAACCTTTGGCAGCAACCTCCTTCTCTTCTTTTTTACTGCCCACTTAGTAGTACATTTTTCCACTGGACACAAGCTCCCAGAATTTCTCATGGGAGCAGTATACTTGTGCTCTGGCCACTCACAGGGTCTTTGTTTTTGTACCAATACCCATTTTCACACAAAATGCATGTGCACAGAAAGATTTAACACCGACGCAAGGGCAAGAGAAAATTAGTTACTAATTTTTATAGAAATTTCCAAGCATTTGTTTTCTCTGGATTTACGGCAGGTTGGGTTAAATCTCCTTAAATGCTATAAACATTAATTTTAAAAGACAGTCTTCCTTTGGGCACCATCAGAGCAATGGAAACAACCACAGAAAATGCAGAGGAATCAGGTATCACTTGTAAGAAAGTAGCTGGGGATGTAGTATTCCATTACACGGGATGCATTTGTACCATTTTAGCTTGCACAGATGGAAATATAGTTCAATGTTTCAACATCATTTGACTTTCACGTGTTAAAATATTGATAAGTGCTGCACAGGATAATGCCCCTATGGTTTCAAGTAGTAACTGGAGCATGATGTTTATTGAAGTGAAATACAGCAAAGCCTTTAACAAGTATTTAAAATTCTGAGAATCATTCTCAACACTGTCATAGATTATTTCTTTATTTTTCTTCAGCTAATCTTTGTTGATATCTTCCAGTTTGTGGATGTTAAAATAGAATTCATCTTCTGATCACCTCAGTGCTTCTGTGTTACAAGAAACTCTTCAGAAAAAAAAAATTCCTATTTGAAAACTACAATGCTGCTGTCATACACAAAATAACAAACTTCAATAAAGAAAAACAATGCTACATAAAATAGGCATAAATGGACCATAAACTCTCTGCTCTAAATATTTATGGACCTTTACGCTGCAGCAAGAACATTTGAAAGCCATAAAACACATGATTATCCAAATTGCTCAATGAGATCTAACTTGTATCATGTCAAAGCTTCAGTTCTAAAATGCACAGTATTTCCTACACCACTTACAATTGCTAAGACCGAATTAGTCCAACCAGAAGTCAACAGAGGCCAGAAAAGATGTCACTTCGATATATTTGAAGAGAAGATGAGCCATGAAGCATTATCTGAAAGTGTATATCACAGGGATAAGACCATCATTCATTCAGAATTCATCTATCCAGTCTGCAGCACCAGATTTAGCAGAGAGATGCTTTGGTCCCCCATGTAAGCAAGGCTTCATTTTATATTTCCCATTGGCACAAGCATGGAAAAATCAAAGAGGAAGGCAGTTCACCAGATATAGTTCAGGTGAAGAGACTGAAAAGGGTTTAATGCTCTCTGGATGTAATTTGGAGGAAAAAGAAAAGTCTTCAAGCACTGGAGCAACCATTCATTGGGGTACACAGGTCTGCAAGGGATTTAGGAACTTGACTCTCAAACAGGTAATTTTTAGTATGTACTCTTTAACCACATCACCTCATGTGAACACTCAGTAGGCCAGATCCACATGGGAAGCCTGAGTAATTCCCAAGTGAATGTTCAGTACCAGGAGTAGCGTTTGCAGCTCGTGTGTAAAGGTGCATGGCAAAGCTTATCCTCTTCACCCAACCTCGTGGTAGTTTTAAAGACCAAAGAGCATTCATCAGTAGACTGTGAACAGAATATTGCTTTCCTCTTCTCAAACCAAAATAAGAAAAATAGATCCTATTTATCCTATCGTGCTTCGTCTGACTGTAAGAATATCAGCTTACATGGAGTATTGCTTAAGGCATTCATATCTCAATAGCTGTCCTCTGAATACCATTAAAATAAAATGYGAGTTCCCTTTTTTCCTAATACATACGCATATTTGAGCACATAAATCATATTAATAAGAGTTATCATTTTCAGTGTAAATCATTATTTTGCAGAGCAGTCAGTCTCCTGTCCTTCTAGTCACTTTATTATCTAATAATTAGAACTGGTTAAAAATGTTTTGTCAATTTCAATACTGGTTACTGAAAATTCTGTGAATGTTCTTTGCAAAGAACATTTGCAGAGAACATTTAATTTCTAAGTTGTTGAAGTGTTTCCCCTTGGTTTAATAATTTAAATTAAGAGAATAGAAAAGTTGATATTATTAAGTCAAAAGAAATCCATACTAGCATGGAGTGTTGCAACCGCACTGAAACAGAAGATTTCAGTAGTTCATGTAGATATTCATGAATATCTAAAATGTCAAGATTTTGCCTCTTTGTTGTCCTAAAAGAAAAGTTTGAAATGTTAGCCTTTGCATGGAATAAATTCCCTCAGTTTTGAAATCTGCTAAAGATGTTGAACAACAGGCATCAATTGACTTCAAAGTACCATTTACAAGTGGTACAAGAAGTACTACAAACCATCTCAGAAAAAAGAATTGTATTACTATGAATTAGTGATGCGGCAAGATGTTCAGGCTACTCATTATGTTTCACAGTGTCATATGTTGAACACTATTTAAAACAACAATAACATAATTTTTCCACTGGGCTTTACAGAATCCTTCTTGATGTCTTCTTTCATACAAGATTCTGAGCCATTCCCTTGAATAAAATTAATATCTTATTTAATGAAAACTAGTCAATAGTCTCAACACAAAGCTCATTACCATGGTCTYTGAATCATTCAGAATGTGCAAAATGACACAAATCTTTCTCCTGCACCATAACTCAAGCTGAGAACATGCCTCAGCTCTGTTCTTGGTATGCTCGCATCTCAGTCACAGAGGACCCTTATGATCATATGCTGTACTGCCCAAAAAATAATTTTCTCATGTGCAGAGAGGCRTTTAACCAGAGATATCGTGTAACGTCTTCTCTGGCCATCTGTTCAAGCTAGGAAGCACAGGTATTTTAGAGCAGCACACAGGTTAGATGTGCACATCCAGTATGTGCCTCGATAGAGCACTATATTGCAGTGATTAGTGCACTGTGCAGTTGTAAGGGAAAGTGGCTATCAGATTAAAAAACGAGTGATCATGGACCATAGCTGTCACGTGGATGTCACAGTGACAAAGCATAACCTACAATGAATATGTCCTGCCAAAAAAAGGCTAAATGCTTTTAAAGATAATGTTCTGTTTGATACGATGATGATGTTCRTACATGCTGAGACAGAATCTCTGTGAACAGTCAAACTCAGACTAACAGCAGTAAAAGAAAAGCAGGTATCTGGTAACTTCCCAGGGTGACTAGCTAGTCACTCAGGAGCCAAAAGTTGTCACATCTGCTTTCTACAGAAACAAGTGTCACCGTATTGCTTAATCAGAAACAAGCCACARTTAAAGACAGAATGGCCCTCAGAGATCTCATAGAGCTGGATACGAYATTCTGCCATTGTGTGAAGGCCTTATTCGGCTGATCAACACCTCAGGTACCTCGTACCATACTGCTCCTCTGCTCAGATCTCATTGAAGCTGGGCAGAGTATGGGTCATGAAACCAGGTCAAAACTGGCAGAGTATGTAGAGAAGGTTGGGAGGGAATCACCAGGGCATGCATATTTCATGACACATTGTAAATGCCTTTGATCTTACTTTAAAAATCTACGGTTTCAAAATACATATTATAATTCTTTGCATACCCTTAAAAAGACCTGTATGCTCTGTTTGATACTGAAGTTGAGTCCAGATGAGAATCTGTGGGTGGCAGCTTTATTCATTGATTAGCTATATGAAGGAAAGCATGGTGTTTCCTGACTCTGTTTCCTTGTGTTCAGACCATGCAGTTTAGCTGGCTTTTCAGAACGAGGCACGAAAAACTTAAGGCCTCAGYGTTGCATCATTTGCAGTGTTGGTGTTCTCCTGCCAACTGGATTTTTAAGCTCTGGGTTCTTAACCTCAATTAGGTGAAGATCCCTGCTACCAAATGTCAGGTGTCCAAGAAGCTGTGACATGGAGTCAGGGAATGGTTAAACTAGTCAGGCAGATTTATGAATCAAGAAAGCAAGGTGACTCAGAAAGACTACCTCAGAAACTTATCTCCAAAAGATAAAACCTAAGGCATTAAAGGAATTAGGACTTATCTAAGTCACTGCTCTTATGGGGCCCATCCAGTCAGAATTCCTTTCCTTAAGTTGGACTTCTGTCACATTGAAGTAGAAAGGTTTTTTATGATTAACTGTGGCTATACCCTGCCTTGTTTGGAGTAAAAATCAATACCAAAGTTTCTCACATTGCAAGAGCCCATGGAGGTGCATAAATCACTGACCCTTGAGTGAGGCCTTGCAGGTGAGCTCTCAAAACAGATCCTTGACCTGAGGCAGCTGATGGGTCCAAGRCCCAAAACTTCTTGTTGCCCTCAGAATGCCCCAAAGCTTCTTGATGCCTTCAGAAAATTCCTATACGCTGTGTCTCTGAAGTGTAGGTGTTGTGGAGGCTTTACTGGAGGAATCATGGGAACCTGGGAGACTTAGCTGAAGCCTCCATAGTTGAGTGATAGACAAGCTCTCGGTGGATCTGGCCAAGACAATGTACAGGTGGAAATGGAACGTATTACTCTATAAATTTCTCCTAAACATATGTTCATTCAAGTTTTTTAAGCTTATGGTATGATTTTCATGAGATAAAATTACTAGATGGTGTCATTAGTTCAAATCAGGAGTCATTTGGAACTAAACAGACAATAACTTGAGATGATACCTCTGGAAAAAATGCTGCTGCTGTGAAAACAAAGTACTTTCTAGAGAAAGTGTTCACAAAATGCAGGCAAAGCCAAACTGACACTGCTCATGTGGTATGGCACACCCTGCCATAGTTTGAGGGTGGAGTTCAGATAGGTACTAAAGAGGGAAGAGGGAGCAGGGAAAACTTTGACACTGGTTGCCTTTAAATCTGACATTGGAAATTATATAGGATATCCAAACTTTTTTTCTGCGAGAAGTGTCGTTGTGCTTCCAAGAATATGTTATTAGAATCTCTTAGCACTAAAAATATGAAATAACTGCCCTGTTTGTATAAAATCACCTTTCACCTAGGGCTGGAGTCTGCAAAGATACATGCACATGCTTAGTTCCAAGTAGTGAATACAGCTCCAGTAACTAAAAGTGTCGTTTTTGCCTATGCTTAAAATAAATGGCATGGCTACCTCCCAGTGCCACTGGCGACATTATCACGGCTTTTCCCGTTAGGTGGGTTTCCCGCTATTTGCCATAGACCTTTTTCTTCTCGGTTGTGAAAATAGAGGGAAGTTTCAGGGATGAAGCGCTGGCTCAGAGCCCTGGGACCAGTAGATGGCAGCAAGAACACGCTGAAAAGGTTTTCCTGGCCCAGCCGGGCAGCCTGGAAAGTGGCGCAACTTTAAACGGATTCAGTATTTGTCTTCCATATTTGGAGAGTGAAAAGTATATGTGACAATTAGAGGGTAATGCAATATTACAGTGCAAATAGGAGAGTGAAATGACTGTGTAACCACTGAATAGCTCCCTGATTTAATTTGTTTGTACTGACCTAACTTCTCTGCAATTGCAAGTTCACCTCTGAGAGACTTGAAAAGAGGGATGGAGAGCTGACTCCTGCCAGTCACCAGGAGCTTCTGCGGCGCTCCTTCTCTGTTACACTTTCTGTGCAGGATACAGGTGATTAACGCTGCTTTTAGGCTGAAAAGTAGCAGCAATCTGCAAACGAAGGAAGTATCTCTCTTTACACTCGGTCATCATGATTTTTTTTTTTTTTTGCTTCGTGGGGGATTCTGCTCTCTGGTACAGATCCTTCTGAAAAAAAAATAATTAAAACGTGAACAAAACCCCCAAATATGTACATACACAAGTATGRTTTCATTTTTTCTTTCAAAAGGACCTGGGATCTGGGCTGACTCACCATGCATTGCAGTAATTGCAAAGATGGAATGCAACAGCTCCAGAAAACTGCCAAGAAGCAGACATAAAATCTAGGCATCCGAGAGGCAGCTGGGCTTCTTAATTATTGGCAAATTTATTTATATATAAATATTTTGCCAAGCGTGATTTGGGTTAAGAGTTCCTGTGAAGTGACCTTTTGCTTTCCTTTGTTTTGTGTCTGTACACATGTCCTAGATAGATACATGGRGAGAGAGACACAGACGCACAGACAGAGATAAATGAACGGATTTCACACAACCCTCTGAAATCCCAAACGATGCCTAAATTAAACGAAGAGGGATATGGAGCGAGGCATAAGTGCAAGCACAGATTTCAGAACTGTGAAAATATGTCAGCAGAGCATCATTTTTTGGTTCAGGCTGATAATCACTCCCTGCTCTCATTATAAGATCAGAAGGGCCATCTGTCCTCTCTGGATAATTTGGAGCTCAGATACAGTGAGCACCCTTGTTAGAAAATGACCCTCCTACTCTCTGCAATCACAAGCACTTGCAGCCCTGGGATCTGCACGAACCCGGGGAGGAACAGATTGGTTCCAGATCAGTATTGATTAAGTATAGAATTGTGGTTTATTTGGTGCTTTATTTTGGTGAGGAGGTTTTTATGTTGGGATGGTGGTGGGGCTGGTTTCCTGCCCAAATTTTTCAACCTGTCACCTTCACTTCTTTGGACTTTCCCTCCTCGAGATGTTACACTAGGRTGTTGCATGAGGCGAAGGAGTATCTTGATTTTGTAATGAGAGAAGTAAGCATCAGTCTGAACAATACAGCTCCAGAAGCTGCTTCCTAATATGCAATCCCTGTTTGCAGGGAGCTGTTTCCCYTCTGACGCGGTTATTCTCGAGTGAGCGACTGACTCATTCACAGCCGCGGCAGAGAGGTGTAAAATTCAAGGATTCTTCAACGTTTGCTCTGGACCTACAGACAAAAACAAGTCTGAGCGACTTCACTGACATAGTGCAAAGTCATTAGCCAAAGGGAAAAAATCCTTGGCAAGGGACCATAAGCTGCCTTCCTCTGCTGACCCAGATTCAGTGACAAAATCCCATGTGCCCCTCGTGTTTCCAGTCAAGGAGACAACTTGATCATCAGAAGGGCAGRACCGGAGTGAAAGTACCCCTTTTTGGAGAAGGGTCCTTGCAGGAATTCATCCGGGATGAAATCATCCCATCATTCTTGTGGGGACCAGTGTGTATCATATCGCTAATAGCAGAACAAAGATGACAAACAAGACGGACAGTTTCAGGACATCAGAACACGGGGAAGTCGCAGGTGGGAGGAATCCGATTTTAGAGCTTTGTCGTCTCTAACGACCCGCTGTAAGAGACTTGGGGTTTCGAGAGGTAGTTTATTATTATTCTGACGGTAGCGGTTTCTCCTCATTTGTAAGACAATGATGTTTAATATTCACCGAGGAGTAGTGAGGTGGCATTTGAACACCCCCACCCCACCCCCCACTCCGCGCCGCGGGCAGGGTTCCCGTTGCACAGAGCTGTGGCTGGCAGGCTGCGCTGCGCCCACAGGGACCGCTCCCGGCGGGATCGCCGGGCCGGGCCGGGCCGCGGGGACCGAGAACTCGGCTGCAGCCCTGGGACTGCTCCCGCCGGGCCCGAGCCGGGCACCTTCCCGAGCGGCTGCAAAGCCATCCCGTCCGCRGAGGCGGACAGGTACTAAATGACAATTGCAAAACTCAGCCGAGTTCAGACCACGGTGTTTGCGCAGCCGGCGGGGACGGCCGCTCCTCCACCGGCGCCATCGTCCCCGGCTTTCCTGGGGAGGGGGGCCGAGCACCGCCGGAGTGGCGCTGGGACTAGGCACTCTCGGGGCGACACTCAGCAGGCATCCCAAGACCGCTTTGTTTTGCAATTGGCATCCATAAAACATCTATGCTAAAAATCAGAACAAAGCAGAGCCCAGGTAACTCTTCCCTGTAGATGCTGACTGGCCTTAAGGACGGGTACACTTTTGGGCAATCATAATAATATCTCCCTTGATTCCAGATAGGTTTCTTTGTCCAGCAGACAAATAATTTCAAGTGCTGTTTTGCTGGTTGAGGGGAGGGGGGGAAGTTGTGTTTGGTTTAGTGTTTTAAAGACTCCGAATCTACCCAATCTTTCACCTCCCTCTCTCTCTTCCCGTAATTTTCCTCAGTAAGAAAGCTTGTATGTGTTTGTGTAAAACTCGGGCACATTGTGGAGAAGGAGAGGGAGAGAAAGTGGGTGCAGGACATAAAAACTCTAACAACAACTAGCCCCGAATATGTGAGTGATACATATATGTTTATTCTCGCTGAACATTTCTACGTCTGCTGTGCAAAACGTCGGACTCTGTATCTGCTCACTTGCGTGTACTCCTGTGCAAGAAAACCCATTGAAATCGCTTTACGTGCTTGTATATATGCGCGTGGGGTTATACAGACAGATAGGTGGATAGACTGCACTCACGTAATCTGCCCGTGTCTATCTATCTGGGAGGATTAGTTATCTCTGCATCTATTGAGAATTAACAAGGGCGAGAGATTATGTATCAACGTACAGACAACGGCTATGAATATGAAACCTTACGTACATAGGTAAGACGGATTCAGTCAGCCACTCAGCTGCAAAGCTCCTCTTTAAGGCTGCTCTGTCTTATCCTCTCAAAGCCCTCTGACAGTTTCCTCCGAGTACCTCCACCGGGGAATAAGGAGGAGAAGACTCAGCACTGCACATCCCTGCCTTTCACATCCGAAAATGACAGACATATGTCACCGCCGTGCCTGGACTTTGCTGGAAATGGGCCGCCTCCCCCGACCCCGCCACACACACCTTTTGTTCCAGGCAAAATAAACAATTCGGAAGAGCTGGGAAAGGGTGTTATGCCAGAAGGGGAGAGACGGCGGGAGTGCCACGCTCCCCCCACTGACCCCGCGGGCGCGGGTCTCTGCGGGAGCCCGGCGGGAAGGGAGCGGGGGTGCTGCAGGGCGGGCGGGAGTCCCCTCCGCGGCGGGAGAGGGCCGCGCCCAGCCCGGAGAGCGGCGGCGGAGGGCAGGGCAGGGCAGAGCAGAAGACTGTCGGGCCGGGCCTGCCTCACCTCCAGGTGCGGAGAAGGGGCCGGGGCTCCAGCCGGGGGGCAGCAGAGGCAGACGGGGGATGAGGGGTGGAAGAAGGGTAGCTGTACTACAGAGGGGGCCGAGGCGCGGGGCCGATGCCGGGGCAGGGGTCGGAGAGGCGCACGGCGAGGTCTCTCAGCCGCGCGGGACTGTGTTTTGCGGCAGAAACTCTCTTGAGCGCAGACAATGGAGCGGGATGTTTACTGCGGGCGGGAAGACAATTAGCAATTCATCGGGAGAGATGTGTCACCCAAATGTCACGGGGAAGCTAACATGACATCTGTTTTAATGGCTCCGTGCTAATAAACTCCTCTCGAAGGGCGGCTTTGTGGGGACGTCAAAGATTATTTACAGAATGAGTCAGTTTCCAAGCGGGCTGAGGCGCCGTCGGTGGCGGCGGGAGCGCGGCGCGGCGGGGACACGGCGCCCGGGACGCCGGGGCGGGAAGGACCCGCCGGGAAGGGGCAGCTGCGGCAGCACTCCGGCACCGCACGGTTCGGCTCGGCTCGGTGCTGGCAGGGCCCGCCTCACGGGGGGCGGTCAGAGCGGGCGACTCCCGCGCCGCCCGGCCGAGGGCACGCGGCAGCCCCGGGCAGGCGTCCTTCCTTCCTTCCCCCTCCCCCGATGGCTGGCTGTGCCGCGACGGGACTGGGATGCGTGCTCCGAGGGAACGCATCTCCACCTCCGGGGTTTGCCTTCTGCTCAGCTCCGCCCGGAGGATGGGGGAGTCCCGGTCCCGGGAGAAATCGCCCCGTGCGGAGGACTCGAAGCTGCAGGGAGAGGGTCTCCGTCCAGGGCCGCAGACACGGGGTGCGGAGTGGCCTGGCCTCGGACATGGAAGTTCCTCGACATCGGGAAGCAGCGAAGCCCCAGAAGAGCGGCCGGATTTTCACCGGGTGCCACATSCTGCGTTACTGAACAAGACACGCTGCAGTAAAACACATAAGTAGACAAACTGAGAGAATCCATTTAGAAGTTAACACAGTCTGACTCACTCACAAGCACACAGTGGGGGGAGACCATTTAATTTCCCTCAAATCCATTCGAAGATTTTTATGTTTAGATTGTTGTTTTTCAGATAGCATAAAAGCGTTCTTTAAAACAGGAGAGGGGAAACCTACCGAGCCTCTGGCCATTGTCTTGTATTCCTGTGCCTCCTCGATTTTCATCTTCTGCAAGGCCAGGTTGAGGAGGGGATGTGTGTAATACATCCAACTATTCTTGCAGATACGTATGTGTATAAAGAGAAAATGTGTTTCTGTGTTCCTGTCTCTTTCTATATACGCATATATGTGCATCTCATCAGTACAGAGAATGGATACTGCACCTTTTTAAGACAAGCAGAGCGAGCCAATCCAAAAAGTCTTTATTCGGGCAGAACCGACACTGAGTGTAATAGCAGGTTATTGCAAACCTGTCCTCCGTACTTATTAACCGTCCAGATCAAATACATTAATGGATAGCGAGAATGAAAACAGGCTGAGAACCGTCTGTCGTCCTTTCAAGGGCAACGAAAACGCGGTACTGACACCGGGTCTGAACACAACAGCGTGCTCTGTAACTTGGAGAGGGGAAGGAGGTGGGCCAGGAAGTAGGTGGGTAAGAGGAAAATTGCCATTGTCAGGAAAACTAAATGCAGTTTTAGGTGGCCCACACCTGAGATGAGTAAATAAGCCACAGATCTACTTTGCTTCCTGTCTCCAAAGGTACTGTCGGCTCAAAGAAACGCTAGGTCGGGTGGGCGCACGTGTGGGATGACCTAGAGGACAGAGCCGAGAGAACAGGGTCTCCCCCTGACGGGGACCCCGGGGTCCYACTTCCCCCTTTTCCACCGGGGTCGCTCTCTCCCAGCCCTGAACATATCTTCCCAGCTTAATACAAACCTCATGGCGGAGATCTGCTTCCTCGGGCTTCGACGGGAGCGTCGTCCGGCTCTACGGGGGAAACGCACCGGCCGCTCTCCGGGACGTCGACCCCGGGGAGCAGAGGACTGAGGGACAGTGAGAACACCAAAATTGTTCCTACATGCCCTTTACCTACTTGGCTGTTTGTACCCATCCATCCGCACACGTCAGTTCTGTGTAGCTGCCCTGTGTATGTGCATCTGTGCCCGTGACTTTTGGGGGAGGGCGGGGAAGAGCCCCCCTCTGCCATCCCCGCTTAAGCCCTCGCTGTTGCGCTTGCTCCCGGCTCGGAGTGTCGGCCAGAGCCTGCCCGCTGCGGACAGGGGGGCACCGGGGCGGCCCCGGCAGGGCGGGGGCCCTGGGGAACGAGCCCCGGGGCGCGGTGGACGGAGGGGGCGGCCCTCTTGCACAGGACCCGCGGCGGTCAGACCTCTGGGAGTAGGGGGAGGCAGGGAAGGGATCCCGCTCTCCATTCCAGCTATTTTCAGAGCTTGGGAGCCCGGTAAACAAAACGCTCTTGCTATCTCCTCGSACAGATAAGGCAAGAAGTGGCTTTCTTTAATAATATGATTGAAATGTTAGGGGTATGATGCCTCCTTGTTAGTAATATTGGCTTTGCATGCAGAGCACAATCCCATCCCTCTAGACTGCTTAGCCAAAACAGAGCGTAAACTCTGTAATTAGTAACGTGTTCCATCATTAAAGAGCCCTGCTGAGAATTTCTATTTAATAATGGTCTTAAATTAGTTATGATGGTAAATACTCATCTGGAAATTCAACATCTAAAACCATCTACAATCTGGAAATGCTCCAGTGTTGCTGTAATCTCCTGTAACACAGAAATGACTATCACATTCAACCATCGCATTAGAAATTCGTCGTACCGTTTGGTCCACTAATATACAGTATGGATGTGTTAATTAGGTTAACCCATAGACTGTCTGCTCCACAAATATTTAGAAATAAACAATGAAAGCTCCTTTTTAATACGATACAGCCAGGGAAGACGGGAGGAGGGGTGGATTGGACTCTTGCAGTTGGAAAGTCTTTTGTTTTCAGATAAGGTGGAACTGCAACATAGGGCCTAAGAGTTCACCAACACACAYCCACGGGCACACACCCACGCCACCTCGGCCGCGCTCAGCAGCTCCCCGCCACACGCAGCAGCAGCACCCACGGCTCCTCCTGCAGAACGTGGCTTTTATCATTCACCTGCCGGTTCAGGCAGATCAGTTTGTACCACACTTTTTCTGTTTGGGGTTTGTTGGSGTTTTGGTTTTTTATTTTTTCATTTTAGAAAACAGCTCGCTCCTTCTCTGTCATCTGCCCTATACTGCGGGGCTTGGCTCAGGCAATCTTTCCAAGAGAGCTTTAAAAGGATCCAAGGAGGAGCAAGGAAAAGGCAGCAGAAGAGTAAATAAATAAATAAATTTGGCTTCCCCCCCCGGCTGCAAGTGGAATTAAAGTTTCACAGACAGACTGCGATGCAGGTATAAATAAGTCATTCAGGTACACTTATCCCCACTGAGGATATGAAGAAAAGTTATTTGTAATAACAATAGAAAATCAGTAACTGAGATAGTTGAGGGTAATGGTAGGAGCGAAGGGAGGGAAGAGAAGTATATTTCTGTGTTTACCTAGACGTCTAAACGTTCATCCTCTCTAGCACCAACCTTTCATGTTTAATGAATGAATCTGCATTGCAGGTTTTTTTTTTCCCCTCCATGTGCCGGCTAGTTTTAAATCTGCAAGCACCACAAAGAGGCCGTGATCCCATCTGCCTATGATTCCAAATTAAAGTTCAAACGGATGGCTTACACACTGCTGATCCTGTATCATAGCCTCTCACGACCCTTCAATTACTATTTAATAGAATTACAGTGTAAAATCCCAATAGTCTTAAAGAATGTTTTATCACAGACTGAAGAGAGAGAATATACAGACACCTCCAATGTTATTGAACTGTATTACTGACCTATTTAGATATTAAAAGGGAATATTTAGTGTTCTACAAGATATTACAAGAGCTCCTTTAATCTGAAAACGTGCATATGTGTGTGCACATATATATGCCTCTCTATGTGTGGACATTATATACCTCAGCTCTATCCCAYCAGCGAGTGCACACAGCCACACTGTATGGATGTGTGGGTTCACCCGTGTACACCCGTACACACACCCACGGAAATACACACACTTCTCCATGTCGTGTCGAAATTGGTGTGTTTTGGTAAACTGCAGCACTACTTTATTGTTGCCAGAGATTACTAGGGAGGTTAGTCCAGTAGGAGAGCAATTTTTCCTTCACTTATTGAAAAATACTCTTTAATTGACCTTATTATAAAATTAACTTCCCCTAATGATGTTTCTATGGGGACCAAAAAAAATAAAAAATAAAAACCACCAACCAAATATTTGCAGTATAGCTAAGTGTCCYTCTAATAACTGGGACTGGAACTAAAGTCAGTCACAGTCTCGATTTAGATGTTGTAAATCTTGACTTCCAGTGTAGTTCTCGTCTTTCTACCTGTTCGGCAAAGGATCTGTCTACAGCAGGGAGAAACGATTCTGCCAGTTCATCTCGCTTACAGCGAGGCGATCCTAACCATACACTTCCAGGTATTTACATCTACACTTTATTCAATACTCTTTAGCATCTTTCTTCTCTTGCAGATCACGAAGTGCCAGACCACTTTGAAACCTCCTGGTCTGAAACCACCTTGCTTTCAAAATAAAAAAGAACAGCGTCGAAAACAAAACCTCGCAGCCGTCCTTCCTCCAGACACGGCAACACAAATCCCTTTCGTATCATTTAATCACAGCTATAACCCGACAGCCCTTGCCTTTTGTCATTACCGTGCTAGAAGAGAATATTTACCATGATTGTAGGTAATATCCTTAGTGCTTTCTCTTCCCAACTCCTTCTTGCGCATACAGAGACACACATGCACCCACCTCCCTGCATTCTCCATCCCCTAGTCAGTTTGCAACTGGATGGTTTGGTTCATTTCCCCCTTTTTTATACACCATTTACGAACTTCAGTGTATCTGGGCTCTCTGCAGGGTGGTGATGCAGCTACAGACCCTCTGTATTTTGTGCTCGTGGGTGYGTGTGCGCGTGTGTCAGTCTGCACACCCGTGTGCGTGTGTGTGCTCTAGAAAAAGGCAATGTTTGTCTATCCTCTCCCTACATGCGGAATCCAGGCCAGTGCGATGTGGAGCTCAATAAGAAACTGCATGAATAAACACGAATAGAAAGTTGTGCTCAGCTAACCGAGGAAATCAGAGCAATACCAGGGCACCAACGTCCACATTTCTTTTCACTTCGGGCCGGGGCAGTAACCTCATCTGGGTCTGCTAAAAATTAAGGGCAACGGGCAAGCAGATTCAAGTCCCTCGAAAAGGCTGCTGTAATTGATCAGACAGAGAGAGATGAGGGTGACCGAAGCCCACGCCTGACCGTGGAGGGCCAGCAGCAGCCACGTCCCAGCAGGCACACAAAGGACCCCCAGCCATGCTAAAGGACACTGGCAGCGACCACAGAGAGGGAGGGAGAGGGGCAGGCAGGTGGCTTCGGTGGTCCCCAGACCTCCACGCCAGGGGGTATGCACGCCGGTGGATCGCCAAACCGGAGCTCGGTGGGGATGAAGGCAGTGTTATAACCCCACGGCGAGGGGTGGGCGGTGAGGGGGTTAACTACCGTCTCCAAACTGCTCCGAAACCGGCTGGTCTCGGCCCGACTTCCGACGGGAGGGGCGGGGCAGTGCCCCCGCGGCGGTGGGCGAGAGGCGGCGGTGCGGGACGGCGCGGCCCGGGGGAGCGGGGCCGCCCCGGCCGGCTCCCGGGGAGGCAGCGCGATGGGCTGCCCGGCTCCGGCCATCTGCCTCCTGTCCTCCGGCTTTCTCTTAAATATTGATCAGACGCACTTCAGCTTCCGAGTAATTTCATCTTAATCAACGGCCGGGCTCGGCGCGGATAATAMACTAATGCTGGAGAGGGCGTGTGGATAATGCCGGGCCGGGGGTAGGGAGGAGGCAGCCCTCCAGTTTGGCGGGGCTCGATAGGCCCTATCTTCTCGGGGCAGATGGACTTAGTGGGTGAGAAGGCTTAAACGCAGCTTTTCATAGATTTACACCTCAATCAGCCATTCAGGTTTTTAATGCAAATCCTAAAACAACATCATTTATCCGTCACGAAGCCCGGCTTTGAAACGGCATATCATTAGCTGCACCCTTGGCACCCCGAAACCATGCAGGTACCAACGCCCTCTAGATGAGAGTGTGTCGTCTGCCCCCAACCCCCGGTCGCCCCACGCAAAGATCCGCCGGCTCCCGGGAGAGGCAGACACCCCCAGCGTGGCTGGGGCAGCTCCCTCCTTCGGGTTTGGGCTGGGGATGCGGCCAAAGGAGCRACTTTTGGGGGATGGGAGGTGACAAACGGCGTGGGGGGAAAGGCCCTGCCCTTAAGCTTAAACTGTGCTGGAGCTTGAGGCCAGGTACCGGTGGGGCGAGGCTACGGGCAATCTCTGGCTTCCCCTAACAGCCACGGCACGACGGGGCGATATTCGGAAGGCTTAATCAGAGGGAAGAAAAATCCCAACCTATCAGTGTAAGGCTGAGCTGAGGTAGATTATTGCTGCCGGCTTGACGCCTTCTAGCTGCAGCTTCGAGATGTGAAAATGAAGAGGAACAGAAAAAATTATATCCCAAACTTTCACGCCTCTGAATCCTTTCAGGTATTAAATTCCATTAAAAGTACTGCTGGATCAGAACGACACTGCTACCAGAGGGGAACAGAAATACTGCGCTTAAAAACAATGTACTGGCATCAAAGATCTTCCTATCCAAACCCGAGGGTGACTGGAAGGCCAGTTTGTTCTTCTAAAGGCCTCTCCGCTGCCTCTCTGCCGGCGGGGAGAGAAAAAGCAGCCCAAGCTCTAGCGTGAGACCCGGTGAGGGTGCTGGCCACTGGGGAACCTTTTATCCCCTCCTGGGTAATATTTCTCTCTTCAAAAAGCCGCGTGGGGGAGGGGAATAACTAGGTCCATCACACCACCCACGCGGAACACGAGACCCCTATTGTGTGTCTGCCCCCCAAGCAAATCCCGTCCATCTCAGTTTCGTACAACGGGCCTTTATTTTCTATTAACTACCCACTCGTGTTGGCGACGGGCCAGTGCTAAGGCCGGAGCTGCCCGTGGGGAAGCCCCCGCCGCGGAGCCGCGCGTTGAGCGAAGCCCGCGGGGCGGGGGAGGCGAACCCCGACGGAGCGGGCGCTGCCTCGGGCCATCCGCGTCCTTCACTGCGGTGGCTCCCGCCACTCGCGGGGACGTGTTCCCTACGTGCTCGCTGCGCGCACACGCGCGGCTTTTCCTCAGGGGAGCCAAAGGTGTGTGAACGTATTCGCCCATCAGCTTATTCCTTAAAATTACCCATTAGTGGCTTGGTCTAAGGTCTCACACCCTATGGGAATTCTCCCAAATCCCCAGGTAGCCTCTTGAGGCGCGGAGGGGAAGGGAGCAGGGGAGAAGAGCCCATGCGCTTCCTATGGCTCTCCGTAGACCTAGTTCGGACTTCACTAAAGAAGGGRAGGCGGGAAGAGGGAGAGAGGACTCGGGCAACACAAAGGTAGATCGGAAGTCCATATTAGTTTGGAAATGGTCAAGAAATTCCAGGCACGTTTCTCTCTAAATCCCTGGTAATATTCAAAATTGTATTTTCAAGTAAAAACAAGTTTAGAATTTACCTCTTGCTAATTCACGGCTGAATAATCTGCCCAGGGCAAAGCAAAACTTTGAGGAAAAAGAAAAAAAAAGGAGAAAAAAAAGAAAGAAAGATGCTGAAATACTGTTAGTCATGCAAATAAAGGTTTCTTTCACCACATTACAATATACTCTGGATTCGAGGGGAGGAGCTGCAACCCGTTTAGGGAGAGGAGTTTTTGTTTTTGTTTTCATTTAAAGCTACAAAACAAATCCCGAAATGTCTTAACTGCTCTCTGGAGACACCCGTCCCTGCAGACTGGCGGTCGGGGAAAGCTTTTTAGCTCGCAGTGCACAAAAAAATGACAGGGRTGGGGGGAAACGAGGGAGTCCTCGGTGGCGGAGGGGACACGGAGGGACACGGCCCCGCGCCGCCGCCGCTATCGCACCACTGTGTCCCCGTTGCCGCCCGCAGCCTCCTCGCAGGGTCGCTTCGTCCCTGCAAAATCCCTCGAGGGTGTCCGGCCCAGCCGGGGAAGGTGGGGACCGGAGGAGCGGAGAGGCCGCGCCGCGCTGCGCGCCCCGTGGCGGGACAGAGTGTGGGGTGAGGAGCCCACGGGAAAGGAGTGATTTTCCGTGGAGGACAGAAACACCAACATCGCTGGGTAGATAAGAAAATGGAATACTGTATTTGATTTAGAAAGTTTGTACATATAGATAAACACGCAGTTAAGGAAACAATAGTTTAAGCGTCCTACGTGGAGTTTAAGAAGAGACCCCCCAAAGCTGCTATGAAATACTCAAAATAGCTTTTGCATAAGATAACTACAGTTGCACCCTAAGCTTTTTTTTTCTTTTTCTTTTTTTTTTTCTATCGCTGAGGTCCCTTTTGAAAACCTAGCACGTCAGATTTTGACAGCTAAGTTTGTGCAAGGAACACCGAGTCAAGGAAAATAAAAAGGAGAGAGAGAGAAAGGGTGGGAGGGAGATAGACAGAGAGAGGGGAGGAAGAAAGAAAGAGGAGAGCAAATATCATATACAAGCATTTCTACACATATATTACAAACTGGGAAAATGACCGCATCATTAAGATATACATAATTCATATAAAATTTTGAAATAAAAATAAAAATCTGTTACAGTCATAACTATTCTTTTTCCACATTTATAACCAGTACCCACACAGGCAGTGACAGAAGTGTAGAAAAAAAGGTGCTTACGAATAAAATGATTGTCTGCGGAACAAAAAAACAGAAAATTGCATCTTGGCTGGACCATCACTTGGACTAAAAAAAAAGAAAAAAAAACTCAAAAAAGAGAGAGAAAGGGAGAGGAAGAGAGAAAGAGAGAGAAATAGGACCAAAAAAAGGCGATAAACATTTGTTATTTCCCTCTTCAAGGAGTTCCTTTTAATTTTTTTTTATTTTTGATTTTTGTACAAATTCGATCGGAGTTTGCATTTGTTTGTCTGGTTTCTGTTTGTTTTCCTTTACTATAGAGAATATTTTTTCCCAGATACAAATTTAATCATCATCATCATGCAAGTGGGTGAAATGCGTCCATGGAAAAGCGCAAAGGAGAAATCGTGCTTGTCCTAAAAAGAATACAATTGTCACTTTTGCTTTGTTTTTTTTCCTTTCTTTTTATATATATAATAATTATTATTTCCCACCCCCCCCACCCTTCCCGCTGCAGCACCAGCGTTTGTGACTGTTGAAGTTTTAGCTCCATCTCTTGGTGGTGGTGTTGGCTGACGGTGGTGGTGGTGGTGGTGGTGGATTCTCTGATCCCTGTCTGTTTGTTTGCTATTATGTTTGGGTCGGGTTTGGCCTTTTCTTTCCTCCCGGCTGTGTGTGTGTGCGTGCATGCGTGTGTGTGTCCTGATTCTAGGTTGCCTCGGTTTGTTTTGCTCGGGACGGGGAGAGGGTGCTTGGCTGTCTGGATTTGGATTTTTTTTTGTTTGTTTGTTTTCCGATATCATACATCACATTCCGAGTCGCTGGAGGTTACCGAGAGGATGGAGGTGCCCGTCTCGGCTCTTTCTGTCAAACTGGAGACGCTGGTGGTCGGGCTGGCCGCCGTGGACGGAGACTCGGCCGAGCTGTGTGTCGGGCAGCCGGGCTCTGCCAGCGACCGCATGCCGCTCTGTCCTATCGCCTGGTGCTGGAGCCTGCATCGCGCCGGGAGACAAAACAACAGCACAGCCCCGCTCAGACACCGGTCGCCGCCGAGGGGACTGCGCCCGCCCGACCCGGCGCCCTCCTGGGGGCGGCCGCGCCCGCGGCCCGGCCCGAAGCGGGACGGAGCGGACCCCTCGGCCGCAGATTGCAGACCCCGGCCCGGCCCGGCGCGACCCGGCCCGGCCGCTCTCCCGCAGCGCCCCGCGCAGCCCGGAGCGGCGGCGGGATGCAGGGCCAAGCCGTGCGCCCGGGCCGCGCTGCCCCCGCTGCCGGCTCAGGCCGCCCCGGGGGGGACGGCACCCAGCGCACACACAGCCAGAGGGGCGCGGGCTCAAACAGGACGGGGAGCGCGGGGAGAAGCAGGTTCCTGTTCCCACGTTTGGAAAACACGAGCAGTGCCTTCCCTTTCCCCGGAGTGCCATTCATTCATGCCCACAGCACGGCGGGCCTAGGAGAAACCGTGTGTGGGTGAGCCCCTAAACAGTTGGCCACCGCGAAAAGCTACAAGGAGCGGTCTGCAGCGGGCAAGAATCGTACTGGATCCTCATTTTGTGCTCTGGCCAGTACCCGCCTAAATATTTCCCGGTGCACAGACACTCTGGGGTCTGCGGCAGGGCTGAAGGGAGATCCTGTCCCAGGGATGCAGCCCTATGAATAAAATACAAGAAGGAGATTGTGGAACACAGCGTTTCTCTCCCCTCGAAATTTAAGTCCTTTTTTCATCTGAAAGCCAAAATCAGCTTTAAAGTGCTGGTTCATTCCTTGTCAGCGCTTAAGGGAATATTACCTGTGGTTTTTGTTGGTGTTTTTTTTTTTTTTAAGAGGCAATAAATACTTTTCAGGTGCCCTAGCATATTGTGAATATTCCTCTGGGTCCGTTTATTCCACTCGAAACCCAAAGAAAGCCTAATTCAGGGATAAGAGCTAAAAGTCCTGGACTAAGCAGCCAGCCTCAACCTCTAGCGCCTAGGATCGCCAGTGTGAATCAAAATACACTCTTCGCTCAAATGCTTCTCACCGGGGTATTTTTTATTTAACTGACTGCAAAGAACAGAAAAAATGTAGCCGGCTTATTCTACATTTCTCATTATTTTAAGTTGTCTAATTTCAGAGTCTTTTATTTTTCTCCCATTTACAAATCCTGGTGCATTCATCTGCTGTCAACAGCCTTGAGTCAACAAAAGCATCCGTAGGCAACTTCTGTTTATTTACAGTTCTAAGCTGATCTGTTTTCCATTTAATGGAAATTAAATAGCGAGGCACTTTTAGGTTGCATTTCTCCTACAGAATCTTTAATCAATAGCACCAGAGCTATAATTAGGAGGAATTTAAGAGACAGCATTTACAAGAACAAGAAGTTTTGTTTACACGCTTATAGTGGTAGCCAAACTTAAATTAAAATAAAACCAATGTGTCAAACTGGATTAAAGGTCCATTTTCATTCGCAAAATAACTTTTACGAGAGTAACGAGAAAGAAAGAAAAAAAAAAGAAAAAGAAGGATGCCTCATTTTTATCATGGCAAAACAGAAAGGAAAAAAAAAAAAAGAAAGGAAAGAAAAGACACCCAGAGACAAGCAAATAAATGCAAGCGTAAATGCACAGGAAACACACGACCAGGAGGCCAGGTCGCCATGTGGTGTAAACACAGAAATGGAGATGGAGAAAAAAAAAAGATTCCCGGTCTCTTAAATGTTTTTTGCTTTGGGTTTGTTTTTTTTTTTCTCCATGAGCCAAAGAGCTCTGGGGTATGCCTGTGCTGGTCCCGCTGCGCATGCAGAGCAGCACGAACAATTGGAGCGGAGCCGCCGGCTCTGCCGAAACCCGCTCTGAACCGCACAGCCTGCCTCGGCCTTTCGGCGGAGGAACCGCGCCAGAGCCCGGCCAGGCACAGACCCCGGCAACCCAAAAGCCAAACCAGAGCCCACCGACCCGGGGCCGTGGGGTTTTCCGTCTCCCGCGGCAGCCGCCGGTGCGGAGAGGGAGGGAGGCCGGGAGAGCCGGGCGCTGCCCCCGCCGCGGCCGATGTACTCCGTACACATCTACACACACCCGCGCCCACGGAGCTGCCCACGCCCGCCGGCGAGCCCCAGCCCTGTCCGCACCCCGGGAGCCCGTAGGGAGCCGGGGCAGCGTTGGAGGCACGTCAGGCAACTTTGAGCCGTGCCTGTCCCCGTGGCATCCCTGTGGCTGCCGGGAGGAGACCTACCCGCCCGGCGGGGGTACCGATTTCTCCCGGTGGCGGTGATGGAGAAGAGGAGGAGGAGGAGGAGGAGGAGGAGGAGGAGGAGGAAAAGGAGAGGCAGAGGCGCGCTGCCGCCCAGGCGGCTGCCGAGCCGCGGAGCGCGGCCGTCCGCCCGCAAGGTCCCGCCGCCCACCTCGCCCCCCGCCCCGGAGCGTGGCACCGCAGCCCCACTGACCTGTTTTTAGCCGCCGCTGCTCTGTCTCTCTGCCTTCGGTTTTTGAACCAGTTGCCTACTTGCGTGGGGGTGAGCCCCGTGGCCTGAGCCAGTTCCCTTTTCTTGCTGGGGTTGGGGTAAGGGTCCTGCAGGTACCACTCCCTCAGGAGGCTGCGAGTCCTCTCCTTGAAGCAGTGCGTCTTCTGCTCGCCATCCCAAATGGTCCTGGGCAGCGGAAACTTCTTCCTCACCCTGTATTTATCAACCGGCCCCAGCGGGCGACCCCTTAGCTTCTCGGCCTCCTGGTAGTGCGCTTCGAGCCACATGGCCTGCAACTTGCCGTGGGACTCCTTGGTGAATTTGTGGTTCTCCAGGATGTGGTAGAGGTCTCGGAAGTTGCCCGTGTGGAAGGCCACCACCGCCCGGGCGCGGAGGATGGACTCGTGCTTGTTGATGGCCTCGCATGCCCCCGGCGCCACCGGCAGCGACCAGAGGAACCTCCCCAGCCTCTCTATGTCTCCAGTCTCCTCCAGCGTCTCGCAGACGCTGGCCACTTGCTCCGGGGAGAAGTTGAGTGTGGGCAGCTGAAACATTGACAACTCTTCGTGGGGTGCCCGGGAGCTGCCGCCTCCACCGCCGCCGGCACCCGGGCTGCAGCCCGAGCCGCTGCCGCTGCCGCCGCCGCCGCCGCCGCTGGCGAGAAGGAGGGAGCGGTGGTGCGGATCGGCGGCGAAGTTTGGCAAGAAGAAATGGGTGGGATAAAGCTCTAGCGGGGACCTGAACACCATGGGATGACCGGGGAGAGGGGGAGATAAATCAAGGAGAAAAGAAAGAAAGGGAGGAAGAAGGGAGGAAAGGGCACACGCACCGCGCACGCATCCACACCCGCACACGCACACACAGCCACATAGAGGCACGGGGGCACACACACTCACACGCACACGCGGGCACACGCACACGCGCGCACACACACACCCCACACGCACACGCACTCACACACACCCGGCCCCGCGCCGCCGCCGAGTCAGGATTCAGTGATTCAACAGCGATCGCCCTAATGACAACAGCCTCATAATATCTCCCCTAAATCCACAGTGAGTGCAGCGCTGAAACATTTTGTTTCGCTTTTCTATTGGTCTTCTGAGTGTCGTTGTGGCGTTGCCATGGCAGCCGCTGCCAATCACTGTCAGCCCTGCCAATCATTAGGGAGTACGTAAGGAAGGTTTTTACCACTTCGCCCAAATGCACGGGGGGGAGGGAAGCCGGGCGGTTGGTGGAAAAGCCTGGTTTGTTGTTTGGATTTTTTTTTTTCCTCCTTAATCTTTGCAACTCCTAATCTCAGCACTTCCCCTTCTCCCTGTCTCTCCCCCCTCCTTCTCCACACCCCTCCTAAATAAGGGATCAAATAATGCGAAAAGCAGTGTGCACATATTTGTTGAATGGGATGAGCAATTAGAGGGTGGAATATTATTGTGATCTTAACGAGCCTCGTTAAAGCTAAAGGAGATATGGGGGAAAAGTAAATGGGCCAGGCTGGGATACACGTTCGGATAAAGGGCTCCTAACTGAGACAATTTACACATGATTTGCACGTAGTTTCACTTCATTCTGCCTATCTGAGCACTAATAGTGCCGGGGAAGAAAAGAAAGATGAGATCATTAGACCCATCCTCACGCCGGTGACCCTCCCAGAAGCAGGCACATACAGTACAGGCTGGGTTTAGCCCTGGTTCACCGGAGAGTCTCTCCTCCCCTCTCCCGCTCCCTGCCCCTCTCCGCGGAAGGAGGAATCCGCTGTCGGCGGAGTTCCGCGGCCGCTCCGCCGGGAGCCGCCCAGGGCGCCCAGCCCGGATCCGCTCCGGCCGCTCGGCTCCGCGACCGACCGCGGCGGCGCCCTGCTCGCTGCCTTCCCCGTCCCACTCCTCTCTTCCCCTCCCTCCCGCTCCTTCTCGTCTTCCCTTTCCCTCTCCTTTCTCTTCCCTCTCTCCACTTTGTTTTTCTTTCGTTCTGGCTTTCCTCCTCCCACTCGCCTCACCTCCTCTCGCCCCTTCCTTTCTCCGGAGCCCGGCGACCTTGTGAGGCTGCTCCTCACCCCAAAATCCGCCAGGGCTTTACACCGCACATCTCCTTTTCCCTGCAGTTTCTGCCCCGAACTTGCAGGGCTTTTGTGCGGGGATGAGGAAAGGGATGCGAGCAAAAGTGGGTTTGAGCCCATTTTTTTTTTTTTTTTTTTTTTTAATTGAGAGCAGGAAAAATCTCCGATGTGGTGGTTTGAGTCCATCCCTCAGTAAGACACAGCTGGGTCGTCAGACCTTGCTACCACGCAACTATATTTATTATTAGGTATGTTGCTTTTAAGAAGATTTAATCAGCATCTTGAGCTGGTAACTCTTTTGTTTGGTTTCTGTAGCTATGGAAGTGTGATTTACAGAGATTTGTACGGGTCATGGACATCTTTCCAGACTTACTGTGTATATTTAGACAGGACTTTGCTTGGTGTTAAAAAGTGTATATTTTGAATAGGTTCACACACAGTAGCAAACAATACCGACATTGTAAAGGCATGTACAACGAGTATTGAAACGCAGCATCCAGACTTCAACTAATCTGCCCTCAATAAAGCTGAAATAATTATCCTAAGCCGCCTTTCTAGAAGAAAAATCATTGAGGAATTCAAAACTTTTTTAAAGATCTTTTCTGCATTCCGATGGAGATCGAGGGGTGAGGCTTGGAGCCCAAACTACTTTCAGACATCAATGGAGGGAAGGAGGGGGGGAAGTGAGATATTACAATTAAAATGTGAAAACATAGCGTGACTTGCCCTATCCGAAGGATAATAATAATACTGCTATGGGTGGTAGAAGTTCTTTAGCTGCGCTCCAAACTGGTTGTGATCCTTTCACAGCGCACTCCTCGTGAAATAATTCCAAGTGGCAGATGAATAGGTCCAGTTGGAAGAGCTGCTGGACTGGAAGAAGCTCGCTGTATTACACATTCATCTGATTTCCACTAAACTGTCATCGGTGTGCTACATGGCTTCATAGTCCTAATGGAAATAATTCGCCCTCTTAATTTTTAGTGATCTGCCTAAACACTTCTGTTAACAGACTTGGGAAAAACTTCTTTTTACCCGCCCACCTTCCCTGGCTCATATTTCCAGTTATACATCTAAGGAGGGAAAGAGACTTCTCAGCCCCTCTACAAATCGACTTGGAGGTATTAATTGGACAACAATATGTTTAGCCAAAGATTTTAATACACATACACACACACGAAATCTTTTTCTTTGTAATCCTTTCCTTTTATGTAAAGGATTACAGAGGGGAGAGTGGGGGGAATTCCTGCGGGAGTTTCTTAATATTTGATTCCATTTTTCTTCAAGCTGAAAATTAAACTACCTTAAAATGTATTTCCAGAAGAACATCCAAACTGCCTCTGTTGTTTTGGTTTATTTTTAATCTCACGGACTGTAACACACTGGTCGTTCAGCTATAGGTTGGAACCCCTCTATTAGTATTCCTGATGAATCCCTGAAAGCTTCTCTATATATTCTTTCTTTCTTTCTCTCTCTCTCTCTTTCTTTTCATCTGTCTCTCTCTCTTTTCCTCCCCCCAYCTCCCCTTTTTTTACCTTTTTTTCCCCAGACGTATGAAACATGTAACAACCGCATTTCTGGAGAAAACCTTTCTTCCAAAATATCCTTCTGTAGGGTATTTCAACGCATCTATTCCGTGTGCGTGTGTGTTTAAAACCAAACAAACYCACAACCCTGCCTATCAGCTAATATCAAGGTCTTCCTGAAGCTCACTCTCCTCTCTGTGCCGCGAAGGTCCAGCACAGGAGCTCTGCTAGCCAGAAGCTCTTACAAGGACGAAGCCAGCATCCTCAAACGTTTCCGCCTGCTCCCGCGGCTGGAAGACGCGGGTCACCGAGGCGCGGTGGTCGTTAGCCAGACCTCGGGGAGCGGATCTTTCGCTTGCCCAGCCTGGCCGGGGATTCAGCGCTCCCCTAAGCCTGTTAGGGACACACTCTCATGTCCTGAAATGTGCAAGCAGATAATTGTTGGCGCTCCAGCTTTGTGTGAGGAGGCCAGGGTGTAAATGGCTTTTAATGACTGCAGCTGCTGGCTGCAAACTGTCAATGGGATCGGCTAATGCCGAGCCCGGACCCGCCGGGCGCCCAGCCGCAGCCGCAGCCGCCGGGCGGGCGCAGCCGCGGGCGCGGAGCGGAGCGGCGCGCGCAGCGGGGCGCCCCGCCGGGCGCGGAGCCGGGCGCGGTCGGCGGCAGCGGGAGCAAGAGCGGGAGCGGGACCACGGCGGCGGCGGCGGACGGGGCTGGGCAGAGGCTGCCCCCTCGGCTGGGGAAATCCTTTCCGGATCCTGTAAGTTTGTTACGGGCAGGCGGAGGTCCCGCGCGGGAGCGCCCAGGGGGTGCGCGGCCTCCCCCCACACTCCCCCCCGGCCCTTCCCCACCCCCGCGCTGGGGCCCGGGGTCCGCGGCCGCGTAAGGCGGGGTCCCCCCGCGCTGACGAGAGCCGTCTTCTCCAGGCCGGGGAACCTGCCGTCCGTTTCCAGTCAATCTTACTTGGTCCCACATGATTTATTGTTTCAGCTGCTCGAATGACATGTGGCTCTGCAGGGCAGGGGAGCAACCCTCCCCTTCTCCCCAAAAACCTCCCCCTAAGCAAACCCGAGCAAGCCGGTGCTCTCTTCTGGAGGGAGCACTACGAAGTTGTGTGCGTGTGTGTCGGGCTGCCAACCTGGAGGACTTTTCTGGGGAGAGGAACGGAAGCAGAGAGAGAAGCTCTTTTATTTCACTGCTTGTTTTGATGGTCGCTCCCAGGAGGCTGCGATTTTCTGCTGCCTAGTTAGTGCCCCTTAATCCTGACTCGGGAGTGACTCAGTCGGCTCTTGCAAGCGCTGATTATTTTTTTTATCGGGGGAGGCAGGGGTTCAGAAGGGGCTGGGGCGTAGCGGTCGAGGTACCGACAAGAGGAAAATGCAGCACTGCGGCCGCGGCGAGCGGGAAGACGGGGGTGGGGAGAAAGGGAGAGCCCGGGGCAGGTAAAGGAGAACTCATCGCCTTGGTCTTCTTAGGCTTTTTGTTATTATTAATATAACGATTTAACTGGATTTTTGTCAGTCTTCAGGGGCAAACGCTGACAAATTTGCACGGATGCTGTCTTTACAAACACATCTATCTTCCTCCTTCCTTCCTTCCCTCTTTCTTTCTTCCTCTCTCTCCTCCTTTAGTCACGATTTCCCGGGATAAATGAATGCACATTTGATGGGTGTGTGAGATGTGGCCCATCCGGCTCCCGCAACAGAGCCCTGTGGATGCGGTGTGTGCTGTACCGGTCGTGATAAGAAACAAGTGGGCAAGTGATTTTTTTTTTTTTAGCTGTTTGGATTGGCTTAAGAAGTAGAGGGGGTATTTAATTAGTGGTCCAAAATACTGCTCCAGCTTTCAAGTTAAACTTCCGGGGACCCCTCCCACGCTTTAGTTTGCATAAACACAGAGGCTGGATGAGTGAAACGTGAAATACCAACAATTTTTAATTACTTCTTTTTAAAAAGGGAGAAAAGGAATGCAGCTTGCCTCCACGGTGAGATGCCGGCTTGGGAAGCAGAAAACTTTCCCGAGGAGGTGAGGGAGCCGAAGCCGCCTCCCGTCTGGGTTGGGCTGTTATCCCCCATCCCTCTGGATCTGCTGGCAGCTCCTGCCAGTCGAAAGTTACCTGCTCTGCAGCAGAAGCAGCCGTACAGTCGCTTGCTCCTGAATTAAACACAACTCTTAATGATGTAGCATTATCAACAAGGGACACTTGATTGACTGATCTAGGTATGATATATGTGCTGGGCGTCTAAATTAAATATTAAGTGAAATACTTAGCTCTAATTAGAAATCGTAACCTAGCAATGAAAACTTGAAGAAACAAATTGCGGAGGGAGGAGGGGACAGCCTTTAAACACCGCAGTGAGGAAACTAGTGGTGATGTGTACAGAGTCTGACATATTAGCAACAAGCAGCAACTTTGAAATGATTGACGTATCATTAAAGCCATCAGGCTGATTTTAATAATTCTTCGATAAAAAAAAAAGGAAAGAAAAGCGAAAAAAGCGTAGAATCTCGCAGACAAGTTATTTATTAATCAGCGCATTAAACCCGAGAGAAACACAATTAGGCTGGGGGAGAAGGAGAGAAGGAGGGGGAAAATCTGTTGCTGAATTTAACAAATAAACGTCCAATAAAGCAGCGACTATCCTCCTCGGGGCTTCTCTGGAAGATGGAAATGTCAGAGCTAGATGCCTTCTCCCCCGAGTGTGCCTTCCCAAGGTAAACAAGCACACAGTTGTCTCAACTTTCTCCTTTAGTACAAAGTTCCTGGTGCGACGGAAAATTTGAATATTTTATCAGTCTCTTGTAGTGACCCTCATTAGGTGGGCATCCTGCTAAGGCCTTGGCGTTACAAGAAAGCTGCCCAATCAGAGCATTTGCACGCCTTGTTAGCGATGGTTAATGAAGCTTCCCCATGCACTCAAAGAAAGGCCCCCTCGATGTAGATTTACCTTATGTCAACTCGTTACTTCTAATGAATCGCATCAAAATTCTTCCCTGAATGGGGCCGAGGCGCCCGGACTGGGATCCCCTCCCCGCCCGGCGGAGCCCACCCCTGCCACCGCCGGCACTTTAGCGGAGAATCCGAGACCAAGGTGACCAGGCGCAGTTTGGCGGTGGGGAGGGGGAGAAGAGGCCGAGGGAGGGGACGGAGCGGAGAGTGCGGCCGGCAGCGGCGGGGGCACCGCAGCCTGCGGTGGGGGGCCTAGCCCTGCCGCGGCTACCGGCGAGGGCAGCGACTGCGGAGGCTTCGCTGCTGGCAGGTAGACGTTTGCTCTTCGCCTCTAATTTCCAGGCTCCCCCCCCACCCCCACCCCCCCACCTCCCCGTCCCTCCGGGCCAGCATTTTAAAATCAATTAGTATTTTCAATTCTTGAGGTGAATTATTCAAACAAATGTTTGGGAGACCCTGAGGGAGAATTTGGCCGTGACAAAAGGTTTGATTAGCTTTATTTCCCCCCAAAAGCAACAAAGGCGTAGGGCTGCGAGAACAATCCGCTACATCAGGGCATGTTCAATTAAATGAAAGTCATTAGCTTCGCCGTGAAAGCACTACCTTTAAAATCAGATGGGGCGGGCGGGAAGGGGGGAGTGGGTGTACTCTGATAATTGTGGCAGGAGGATTTAACACTCCCCCTCCCCCTATACACACAAAGCCCTCCAAAAAGAAGAAGGGGGGGGGGGGCCCAAACCCAACACTTCACCCTTTGGAAATTTGTGCTCAGTCTAAACAATAGGAAGCCCATAATGCAGATTATAACACTCACTGACTCGAATCCATTATCTGCCCTCCACACTGTCTATATATTGATTTCCATATACTTTCTATTGCTCTCAATGACTGAGCAAAGCTCCAGTTAAGAGCCCGCGACACACAGGAGCGCTGCTTGAACTACATCTCACCAATACAAGCCGGAGCCGGTTGTAAACACGAAATGCTCCCACTTTCCCGGTGTAGCTGTGAACAAGCACACTACCACCCTTCCACCCCCCCAAGGAACCTGGCGGCCGGGCAGAGCCGGTGCGCTGCCCCGGGACCCCCTCCCGCCGCGGGGAGCACGCGGATTCCCCCGCGGAGCCACGTCTAGGTGCGCACGCCCGTGTCCACGGGGGAAATCCTGGGGCCGGTGCTCGGTGCGCCTCCGTCCCGAGAGTGCCGGAGCCGCAGGCGGGGAAGGGGGTCGGGGTCCCCGCGCCTCTCGGGGCGCAGAGCCGGCACAGCCGGGCGGGCAGAGCCGGGGAGCTCAGCTCCCCGCCCGTGGCCTTCCGCCAGCAGCCCCTCTCCCCAAGACCTGAGCTCTTTATGAGGGATGACGGTCGTTTCTTTAACTCTGAGACCCAACAAGCAGAACTTTTCCAAGGCAGGATCCTCCGGACGGTAAGTTTGATATTTAGATTAAAATCACTTCCTCACGGGCTCCTGTAGCATGTGTGTGAGTATGTGAGTGCGAGGACGACGAGGAGAGGGAGCAAGCTCAGCCCAAAGTGACCATAAAAGAGAGAGGAGAAACCACCAAGGGCACGACCTGATTTTTTTGGGAAGTGCTCTTAAAGGGAGGTGGGGTGCGAGCGGGGAGCGCAGCCGAGCTGCCCCTGCCTCTTCGCAACCTTCCTCTGCAGGGCATCACTCCAGGCGGAGGGGGAGAAGTATCGAGAGGGTTAAAGTGCCGGACAAGAAGTAGAAATTTGGAAGCGAATGTGTGTTGGGGGAGGGGAATTAAAGCGGTAATTCTGGTACTATAAAAACCCCCAAATAATCCACTCGGAACCTTGTATAGATCGGAGAGATCCGGGACAGCGTCTTAAATGGTCACATCTCTCTTCCCCCCGCTCCTTCTCTTCCTTTACTTTAATGAAGATTGTTAATTTGCTTCGAGGCAGTGCGCTGGGTGTTAAGTTCTCCCCAGCTAATATGTTAACGTTTAAATACCAGCAGGTGCAAATTCACTCTACTTAAGGCTATAAAAATAATGCCGAAATTCAAGAGCACAAGAAGTCAGCCTTTGTATTGTGATTTATAAAAGGGAAATTGCGCTATACATAGCCAACTATTTACCAAAAAAAACCCAACCCCCAAAGCCCTGAAAGTGCTAAACTCTTCTTAATGATGCCGAAGGTGAAGTTGTTTCATATTGGACAAAATGGGAATTATTCTTTGTCATGTAAATCACCCTTCACTTGACCTCAGGTTAGAGGATAATGTTCATTCTTAGTTCACACTAAAACTTATTTAAATTAGAGAGCTGAAGAATCATTTCACCAAATCCGCGTAATAAAGTGAAGAGGACTTAGGGATCTTCATTCAAAAAACCCATGAGTTAGGAACGTGTACTTTAAAAATTGGTATTTGCTGCAAAACTCGAAGATTAGGAGGTTTTTATTTAATAAAGTTATGCTCCTTGGATTTCCTGAGAAATGTGTATATAATTTCGCATAACAAGATTAAAAGAAAGGAGAAGATATGAATCAAAGGAGCTATAGATACACAAAAGACCTCCAAGTAACAATTACTGTAATACATATTTTAAAATAGGAAAAGAAATGAAAAGATATTTAACAATTGGGTAAAACAGAAATGAAGGTTTGATAAAGAAGATGCAGCTTGCGGTGCTATTTCATTCGATAAATATACTTTTGGCGTGGAGTGACAGGATATGTTATTTTGACACAAAATGAAAGCGTTACTGCAGATATAGAGACACAGATATACACGAAGACAGCTGTATACACTCATTTATAAATTAGTGGGTGCACGTGGAAGGAAATCTGAGCGTCTCTACTTTCCAAAGCAACATTGAAAAATATCCCATAGGTGAGGCACTGGGCTGAGGTAGGTTTAATATTGAAGTGCTAGAGATTATTGGAAATCAAATAAAAATTCGACGCGCACTGACCCATTAGAGGATTTAGTGGTGAGGAGGGAGAGATTTTCCAGGGCTTTTGTTGCTAATGTTTCAATGCTAGGCGCTAACTTTAAGAAAAGTGTCAGTAGAATAACAAATTGAGGGCATGAAAGGCCACGGAGAGAAAGCAAGCAAGGATGCTCTTGACTTCTTAGCAGTTGCTTAGAAAGGATCTCGAGCTTAATATGGGGACTCAATCAGCGGAGAGCACAAAGCTGGGGAGAGGGAAGTTGGGCTCAGCACGTGCACTTTGGTCAAGTCGCTCGAGTGAGCACCGGAGGGGGAGCCGCGGGCGCGGAGCCTCCCGGGCTGCTCCCCCAGCCCCCCACGCCCGGCACCGAGCGGCCGCGGGCACCGCCTTCCCGCCGCTCGGCCCGGGGCTGCCGCCGCGGGTGGGGACGGGGGTGGGCACACGCACACCGGGGGCTGTGCTAAACCGGTGTCCCTCTGTCGCCTCTGCGAGAGGGCAGGGAAAAGTCGCCCGCCCGGGACAGGCGCGGGGGCCGAGATGGGGGACTAGATAGAGCGCAACTTGTCCCTTCGCTGGAGCGCCAGCGGTAGATTTTGTTGAAAGACTCTGTTATCAAACTCGGTCTTTCCGCGAAAAACAGCCGATTTTAAAGCCCGTCTGTAAAGATTTTTAACAGCTTAACGAATATCGGAGATAAGGGAAATCTGGAAGATGCTCCCAGGACATCAGACCTTAATGTGCTCCTTCAGCTGCGGAGGGAGCTCCATTCTGTTCCCTGTACGTATTATACTGCAGACAGGATTCGATATAGACTCTATTTAATCTTGCTCTGTGACAGAGCTGTTTAAGTGTATACCATGCCTACATTCTTTGTATCAAGACCAAAAGGATGCATTGTTGAAAGCAAACTATTCAAAATCTTTCATCTGATAGAAACGATCCAGCAACTGTGAGGCAGCTACAGCACAATGGTTCTGTCTGCATAATAGGTATCTCATAAAAATACAGCGTGTCATTGCAACAAAAAGTTAAAAGTCTTAAATGTATCCATCTTATATATTGCATGAAGTCAATAATATTCTAACCTCTCCTGCACCCCGCCATTAAATGGTACACGGCACTTTAAAATCGAGGGCATTGTGATTGAAATCCCAGCCTCTAGCAGAGAAAGAGGGGAGCAAGGTAAGTTAGCAAGGACCATTACAGATGTAATGACCTCAGGGTAAATATTCATTAGGAAGAGGGGATTCCTCTTCTAATACCCAGTCTATTTTCTTTGGAATGCAATATCACGGAGAGTAATGTGGTAGCAAGACCCAAGATTTAAAAGGAGATTATTGCCGAGTGTGTTGGGAAGAGTTTGGGAGATTTTTTTTCCCCCAGACACTTTTCTCAAGTGGGACGCAAATGCCAAGAATACTTTTTTTAAAATCATCTTACTAATTTTATTCGGATAGCTAGAGAAGCTTACTCCTTGCTTAGTGCCCGGTAGGAGAAAGCAGAGAACATTTAAGCAGCACGGCTAGCAGCTCTGCCTCTCTTTTCCCTTGGTAGGTGCACTTAGACAGCGGCAAGAGAGGCTGCACAGCCCCCGGGGACAGAGTTTGCCTCCTGAACTACACTTCTCTTACTGAAGAACAGTAGCTCCGACCTCCAAACCAACTGAGACTGGCGCTTTAAAGTAGCTGCGAACAGTGCTCCCGTGTCTCAACACAGTCACGTAGGAGATTTGAGCCTTTTAATTTCCAGACACAGGGAATAACTCCCTCAGAGCCCCGGATTGGTTTAGGTTGTCGGTTGTTGGGTGTTTCGGATAGTTTTTTTAAATTTTTTTCCTAATGAGATAGAAAGGGAAGCTGGGTACGATCCCCTTGTAGACACAGAAACATAAAGGGGAGGGAAAAGGCGACTCGGGGCGTATTTGGCTGTAGGAAAGCTCCCCGAGCCGCTCTGTTGTCCCCGGCGGGATGGCGGTCGCGGGCTGCGGGCGCTGCCGCCGGCCCGGCCCAGCCCGCGCCCCGGCCCTGCGCGGCAGCCAACGGGCGCGTCGCCTGGTGTGACCTTCAGGGAGCACATTTCAACTGCTAAACACCGAGAAAAGTGCTTCTCTCGCTCGCAGGCGCCATATTACCGCCGGGAGCAGRGGCTGTGGGGAGGGAGGCTGGGTTCGCAGTTAGTCTAGTTTTACGCAGTTGTTAATTCAGACTGGACGAGTAMTCGATGGCTCCATTAAAAAAAAAGTACTTTGAGATTATTCTTTTCTCCTTAGCCTCCCCTGCTATCCCCCCTTTTTAAACTCCCCCCGAGGGGATGCGCTTTGTAACACTGATCCCTGCTCTGGGACCCTACGGAGCATCCTCCCCCTCCCCGCCCGCTGGGAAAGGAGGTGGGCGGGGGGCGATCCCCGAGAGCACGGCATGCCACGGGGTCCCGGCTCAAGGCCCCGACACTCGCGTTGCTGGGGGCCCCAGGCCACCCCGGGCAGCGCCCGAGAGCGCCCAGCTTCCCCCTTCCTGCTGCTTGCCGGGGAGCGACTGGGAAAACCCCCTAAGCCTCGCTTCCTCCGCGCACCCACTGCTTGTGCTGGGAAGGCTATGAGGTTCAAAATGAGAAAATACCCCACATCACCCCTTTCCCGCCGTGCAAAATGATTTCCTAAGATGTGGGTCTGCACTTTGCTGAGCTCTCCACTCCTTCAATCCTCGCTGAGACCTGCTCTTTAGTCAACGGCGCTCTTTTGTCTTTTTTTTCTCCTTTTTTTTTTTTTTGGTTGTAAAAAACCCAACCAACCCCACCCAAAACCCGACAACAACAACTTCTGTAGCTGTGCACAAGTAGAGGAAGCAACACCGCGATCGTGGCAGGGACACAGAGAAGCCGGACAGAGCCACTCTTCCCCTGGGCCGCAGGGCCGGTGCCGTCCTAAAGGTTCAAGTCCTCTCAGGATTTCGGAACAAAGGCAGCCCAGCCCAGCTCCGCCACTCACGAATCTCCATTGTAATCCTGCGTTTATCCTTTTTTTTTTTTTTTTTCACCCCCTTTCTTCATTTGCCCTGTTTTCCAGCCTGCGGTTCCTGAAGGTCAGATGGAGAGGTCATAGCTCTGCATCCTCTATAAATAGATTTTGATATTTAGACAGCTATCGCTACTCGATATTAACTTACAGGATAATGGCGAGAGATACCGTATGCGCTGAACCTGTTATTCACGAGTGAGCAGCATCTGTCGAATACAATTCTCGTCTTTTTACCCTGTTTGGCTGTAGCACACATCAATAGGACGAAGGACGTCTTGAGGCTGGGGCAGGGACGGGGAGCAGGACGGCTCTGTGGGGGCACAGTTGCAAGTACAGTGTTGAAACTGTACTATACTATACTCTAAGGACTTAGCTGAAGTCAAGAGCCAGGTCGGCACAGACCGGCTCTGAGCGAGTGCAGGACCAATTCAAGAGCGGTTGGCCGAAAGATTCCTGCAGGCTTTTGACACTTCACTTTAAAATATAATGAATGCTGCTGAGGTGGAAGGGTCTTCCCTCCGCACATTCACAGCCCGATTTCCCCTATTTCTGACTTTTGAAATCGTGGGTTCCAAGTAGATCTGGACCAGAGGCTCAGAGCTCACCACTAACCCTTTTGCTGTTTACAGAGTATTCAAGGGAAGGCAAGGTCTTCAAATGTGGGTAATACTTTGATGGAGCACTAAGAGTTCTCGTTTCCTTTTCACAGAGCATCCCCTCTTCTCGCYGTTCCCAAATCCTGCTCTGCCTTTCGCCACCTGCGAGGCAGAAAGGCCTTTACACACTCCCAGCCGTCCTGGGTGCAGGCACTTTTCTTGGCGGTGCGATTAAAGTGAAATTCACGGCCGGGACTCAGGCTGAGGCTTTAGAGCAAACCCACCCGCAGCCGGATACCCGCCGGGATGCGCCGAGGGGGTAACTCGCTTTGGTACCAGCGCTTTGGTAACTCGTGGAACTGGCGGGCGGTGGCGGTCCCCACGCAGGGGCGGGTCGGGGTGGCCAAGTCTCCGCGGGATGGGGAAAAGAGTGCGGCCGGGCTAAAAACACCATTTCTGCCTGGTTTTGCTGGCTCATGCATGGGTCCTGCTCTTTCTGCAGAACAGACCCTCCTTATCACTGGCGAGACAGCAGCTCTAGAAACTAGTTGTAGTCAGGATCTTACGTAGCGGGACAGGAAAGTATACAAGCATTTCCATCCACTTACCTGGGCATGAGAGGTGAGGGGGTGGTAGGGAAAGGCGCCGATTTTGTGTGAATTTTGAGGTTAAAAAGAGGTAACCTGCGGAAGGGGAGGGAGGAAAGAGACACTGAGCGGCTTAATTTAATCAATAAACTGTCTGAAAGAGTTGTCGAGATTTGATTCTCCCGTTTTCTCGTTTAACTCTCCCTTTAATGTTCATGTGGAACATCTGGTAGCTGTGCGTGCGCAAGTGAGTTTTGGGGGTGGTGTGAGCTTTATTTTGAGAAAAGGGATTACTGCCAAGGAAGAGACACAAAAGAGGCCGTTTTAAGATGCTGAGACTTCCAAAAGCCTTGCGGGTTTACAATCAGCTCAGCAGCAGTGAAACAAATGAGAAGTTTCCCGACGCTCAGGAAGGACGAGCGCGTCTTGTTGCCCGGCCGGGGACCCGCGGGCTTTGGTCCGCGGGGAGAGAAGCCACGGGAGCTGCCACCGGCGCCCCGCTGTCCCCGGCCGGCGGGGACACTGGGTGGAGAGCTGGTGGAGCACTGGCCCGGCGGGGCAGGTGTCCTCTTCCGGGGCGGCCCGAGGCAGCGGTGACCGCCCTTCGCCTGCAGAGAGAAGCGGGAGCGCTTGTGCCAAGAGCCCGACGGAAGACACAGACGCGAGTTTTCTGGGTGTTTTTCTGGCTTGCCAGAAAGGGAAGGTGCCGTCTCTTTCCCCCCTCGGCCTCCTCCGCCCATCCCTTCTTCCCGGGAGCTCCGGAGGGCGCCGGGAGGGGGCCGGCGCTGCACATCCCGGGAGATCCGGAGGGCGCCGGGAGGGGCCCGGGGCTGCACAGCCCCGGACACACAGGGTCGGTGCGCGGAGCCGGCGCAGCCCTCCCGGAGCGGCAGCCCGAGGGCTGCAGGAGGAAGATCTCGTGTTCCCTCCATCTCGGGGCTCTTTTTGACCTGATGAGCTGCTTAGGGCGAGCCCTTACGGTAGTTGTTCCCGTAAGTGAAATCCGAGTTTTTGTGAGGTGCAGTCCCCATACATTTTTAACCATAGTGATTACTAAATTAATAGCAGGCCCTAAGACAGATGTCAAAACGTCTTGAAAATGTTTATCTGTGAATAATTGAGAAGGTGGTAAGACGCATTATCTGATTGTATAATGAAATATGTATGAGGAACAGCTGTTCGCAATAGTCACCTCCCGTTGTTTCATTAGCCTAGAGCCTCCTCTTTAAAGAAGCGCTTCCCTGAAGTTGGCCATTCAGCGTTCGCCGCTTCTACCGGCGCCGGCGGCCGAACCGTGCCCGCCGGAGCCACAGCGGGGAAGGGGTAACCCGGTGTTGTCCCTAGGCCGGTCCACGGGCTCTCCCCGTGGCATTTCTCACTGGTGGTTTGCTCCGTGGGCGGGAGGGAAGAGGCGCGGGTGGGGTCCGAAAGATGTCTAGCCGGGCAATCTCAACCTGAAGAGGATGCCCTGAGAGGAAGGATCCTAGATGCTCATCTCGGAAGCACAGCAAACAGCCATTTATTAAGATTTCATGCCGAGCAGCGACAGCCTCCTCGACTGCTTAGCGTTGACATAAACTTCCAGACGTCGAGCATATGCTGTTGCACAGCATTGTTTATGTGTGGTACCAGATGTTGCTTTGCATCCTATTGTCTGGAGACAATGTTTAGTTCAGGTTAAAATATCTTTACTTAAACTGCTCAGTTGGCCATTGTGTGAGCATTAGTGAAGTGTCATGGAGAGGTAATGGGAAGTCCGGGGAGGTTAGCTCTCCGAGCGTGGCCAGAAGGTCCCTGGTTCATGGTGGGGTTACAGCCACCACTGTCATCTTTTGTTTTCCCTCCTCAGAGAACCCTTGTCCTTCCTCTAAAAGGATGTGGCCCGCTCTCTTTCCCTTCGGAGTTTTCTCCACCGTTTCATGAAACGGCCCGATGTTTGTTTTTCTAGTTCCCCTAAATCGCCCGAAAGAGGAAAGGAAAGCAGGTTTCTGCGTCACCGCCACCCCAGGCCGGTCCGGTCCAGGCGGAGCGAGGCGCCTCACGCCCCTGCCCGGGGATGCTGGCGCCGGGGGGGAATCGGTCCCGGGCGCAGAGTTCACGGTGCAGCCAGGGCGGCGGCTCCCTCCCCTCAAAAGGCCCGGCCGAGCCTTCYTCCCTCCCTCCCTCCCGGGCCGGCGAGCGGGTCGGTGGCAGCCCCCTCCCGCTGCCCGGGGGAAGCGGCCCGCCTGGAGCCTTTTCTTCCCTTTAACCCCGCAGTCTGGGCCGGCCGCGGCAGCTGACCTGTGGCAAGACTTTTGCTCCGGGAGAGAGGGGAAAAAAGCTATAGACTTTAATCGGATTTCTCCCCAAACACTTCTGGTATGTTGTTGTTATGCATCTATATGGAGATCATTATTTATAAATGAGCGAGTACGATCAGTCGCAAAGACTTTAAGAGCCCGGATTTGTGTCATTAAGTTGAGGGGCGGGGTAGAGTGACTTAGCGGGGGACGGAGGTGGTGGCCGGTGGGCGAGCGGGACGTCACCTGCCGCCCCGCTTTCCCTTTAGCCATCCTGTCACCGCAGGCGAGATTCCCCTTCTGGAGGCGGTGGAGGCCTGGCCTCAGCCCCCGTGCCCCGGGCCGGACTCCGCCGCCGCGCCGGGACGCGCCTCGGCCGCGGGCAGCCCGGGTCCGCGGGCCGTGCCCCCGCCAGCTCCGTGTTCTTTCCCTGCAGTCCTGCTCAGCACAATGGAGGCATAATTCCCCGTAAACCAGGTGCCCCGCTAAGAGTGGAGACGACGTGAGAACATTTTCCAGCAGCAGTAGCAGGTTTTATTGGTCCTTGTAGCCCCCCACCTCCTCTGCTCCCGGACATTTACGCAGCCACTTCAGGATACAGTTAACATCTCTCTAAATGCTCGAATTAAACAAAAAGGCACATTGTATATTTCAGCATCGAAAGCAGAGATTTTGCAAAGTGATGCACTGTATAACGTAGATGTGTTTGTGTTATTTTCAGCATTTTTGCCTGTGCATAATCCCTTATGCCTTTTATTGTAATCCTACACATTACAGTTCATCTGTAGAGATACTGCTTCAGAGGGACCTGTTGCACACAGTGCTGGTAATTAGTAACCTTGGTAACAGTTTAAAATAAAGATTATAACAATGATGTCAACTGTTTTTATTCATCACACCGTAAATGGGGTCTCAATATTATTGTGCCTGTAGAGGACAGTGTTTAAGACACAGTTATGACGTTCTACTTTACTTATTATTATGCCAGTTAGCACTTTTTACCTTGTCCTTAAGTAAACATGATCGTGGTTTTAAATAGTATAAATATTTTCAAATTGCCGAGGACTCTGTAAACTTCGATTTTCTGAATAAGCTGGATATTATTATGAATTAGAGTTATCAGGCTCCAAGTACCCTTACGAAGAACATTGTAGTCTTCCAGAGAAATGCCTCAGAATAAGTACTGCTTAGAAACCGTAATGAGTAATGTTAGCAGTGGCTATACCATTAGGCCTTCTGCACAAGCTCTCTCCTCTATTAAAGCTTGCAGGAAATGCTTACAAGCTGAAAGCGAAATTAAATATAATTGCTTTTATTTACCTCTTGCTTTCATATAATTAAAATATTTTTAGTTACATTTATCAAACAGCATCCACTTTGAGTATTATCTGCCACATCTATTAATCCATTTTTCTGTATTAACTACACCACCATTAGCTATTAAAATATGTATATATACACATATATATTACATATATTGTCTTTGTCAAGATATGTTTTAGTTCTCATTAACAAAAAATATTCTTGTGGAAGATTCTCTGAAGCATGTTTTTCATGCACATTTATTAATAATCACAGTTGTCAAGAATTAGATATGCACAGATTGCAAATGAAAAGAAAATATTATATACAAAATGAAATATAGAACAGAATTGAGTATAACTATTTTTCCTTCTTAAAATAAAAAATTTACAGAGCGAAAAACTGAGCTATTAAGCTGACTTAAAAGATGGCTTTGTTGGTTTAATTATACTGTAGTTATTTTATAAATATGTTTCAAAGGAAGCTTGCCATATTGAATGTCAATGAAGCCTGTAAAGAAAAGACTTACAAAAGCTAATGCATACCAAATACCAAATTTTAGTCATTAGCATTCCTATTTATTACAAACTAGAGGAACCTATTAACAGACAAGAATTTCTGTTTAGCTAGCATTACAATGTTTAGCCATCAAAATAAAAAAGGGCAAAAAATTGCAATCTTCTCCCCCTGCCCTTTAAAACTATATTTCCTTTTTACTCAGAAAGACAAATGTATCAAAAAAACCTGATAGCAGAAACTATGATTCTTCATTATTACCATCTGTACCAAAGCAAAACCTGTACTGTTTCATTCAAGCAAAATTTCTACTTTTTCCAAAGGACACGATCTGTCTGATGAAGCACTTCAAATATTTTGCACATACCTCAACAGCTGCATTGGAAGGACCTTTGGCTATGTGGAAGTGCAGGTTGGCTTTGAGCTAATTCAAGCCTACAGGGTCAAGCCTGGAGGCTGCCAGGCCTGATACAACATCAGTGGGCACTTCTCTATCACATTCAGTAGTTTAGATAAAGTCTGGGGTGTGGATAGCAGCTTTCATGCTTAGGATGGAGGAAGGAAGGACTAAACCATTCATAAGGTAAAGAAGGCTGCTAACCAGAAGTTTCTTTTCAGTGCTTGTCATGAAATCAGCATATTTATTAATGTGCTGCCTATTTGTTCAAGAATTTATTTAAAACCTCTTGGCCAAGCATTTCTACTTTTCAAATAACCTTTAAGAAATTATATTTTTGTCTCTTTTGAAGAACAAGTGTGTGCAAATATACTACATCTCAGAATTTCTAAAAAAAGTTAGGAATTTTATTATGTAACATATTAAATTTCACCTATAAATGATAAATAAGCTTTTTTGTGCTTTTCACCAAACTGTTCGCTTTTATGTAAAAAGAAAAGCTTTGGGAGACACTGATATTCGTGATGAGGTAACAAACTGATAGATCTCTTCCCTTTTGTTGCATCCAACATGGTCCTTGCCTTTTCAGCTTGTGAGCATCACTCATGGTGACTCTGTTGTGTCTGTTCAAATTGACAGAGAAATTCAAAAYAAGACCAAGAAAGTGGCACAACATCTACAGAACTTCTGGACAACAGATGCTGACAAATGCCTGTTTTGCCTCAAAGATTACTTCAGTTTTCAAAGAATCAGGTGGAGGGGGACGTGGAGAAGTTCAGGGAAGTTCAACCCATCTGTTTAATCTTTGTTTTCCGATTTTCATTGTTAATTTCTAAACCAGGCTTTACACTTAATTTAATAAAGGGTTTGGTTTGACTAATAAGGATCACTTTTGATTTTGATTTTGCCAGAATAGAGTGAAGACTCGTACAAAGAAAATTCACTGTATAAACATCCTGTCCAAGAAAGGAAGGTTTGCCCTTACTCCATCTRCAGGATCTGTAAGTACAAGAAATTTGTTCTCTTCAAAGATTTAAACTCCCTGGCTTTAGGATGCCATTGTAGGCCTGGTTGTTTATGGCTTTTACATGAACATATGGTGAGAAGTTTGACTGAAATAGTTCTACAATCAGCATATCTTAGCATGTATGAAATATTTTGAGTAAAGGAGTTCCTGTATGACCCCATTTATGTGATCCATGTTGCTGCTTTTCACTAATGAAAACAAACTGGTCTGAAACTTGCATGAGTGTGATGTCTGGGGATAACAGTCTCATGAAACCAAAATGATGCAGGCTGTCTCTGATTTTGCTAAGATAAATTAAAATTTGGGAGGAAGAATCTCATGGAAAATTAAATATAAAAGCAGACTGAGTTCCTGAAATTTTAAGAACTCCTATTTTTCCTGGGAGATTTTTTCTGAGTCAAAGTTCTTCAGTTTACTATCAATGAAGAGTAGTGGTTCAAGAGGCTGCAGACAGCCCAGATTAAAATAAGCCCGAAGGAATCTTGATATTGTCTCTCGAGGATTGTAACTTTCACAAGGAGAGAATTTTCCAGGTCAGGTGTCTATAACCCAAAATGGACCTGATCCATAGATCTACAAATCAGATGCTGCTGGAAAGATAGATGTCTTGCAGGTCTTTCACTTACACTTAGATGGCATGCTAGATAGCCACCATTAGAAGTTTTTCAGCAGAAAGGCCTTCATTTGCAACATTTCTGCCTACTGAACCCAAATTGATTTAACTCTAGGTCCTGTTGCTAGAGTGGCAAATGTATTTAAAGGAGAAATGGTAGTAATGCAATAGTTCTGACAATGAAGTTCAGGCCAAAAAAAAGAGCAGCCCTATGGAAGAAAAAGCGGTGTGATGAATCACTTCTTTGTTCATACTGTCCCTGTAATACAAAGCAGAATACAAATGTTTGAACAAAAATGTTTGAATTGTTGCATTCTCAGCAATGCTTTCTCTTTCTCACTTTAAACCATACATAGTCCTTTGTAGCCTTATATAGTAAACGACAGAATGATTTGGAAAAGATTCATCTATCAAGTTTAACAACTTTCTAGTGTAACTTCAGAGAGGTTTATTGCTTATTCATGTGGAAGTGAGTACACCCAACTTGTTTTGCCTGGTTTTGCTACATTTGCTAGTTTGCAAGGCTGCTCTGGTAGCTGCAAATGGCTTCTCAAGTGACATTTGCTGACATTCAGTGGTGTATATTTATCAGTATTCTTCACCTCACTTCTATACGTGTAATCTATTTTATTTTGTTCTTCATAGCAACCTCCTTTCCACTGTCCATGCCCTGAAAATGATAAATGGCACAGTGGCATATTTTCCTAGCTGCACTAAAATGTCACTGTGAAAAATCTTTAATGGACTAAGTGTAGCTTTTCAGGTTATAACTTGTCAAGCTACGGAGAAATTCTAGAGTTTCTYCCTGATCCACCATTCTTTGGAACCACACCACTGCAGGCAGAGACTAATTATAAGTTACACCAGCCAGAGCAGGACAAAAAAAAATGAAGTAGAAACTGTTTGATCAAGGTTTGTTTTATACTTGCTTTCTGCACTTGTGCTGTGTTACCTGAYGGCCTCTGTTCAGGCTAATGCTGAATGTGCCTTACTGCTTATGAATCAATATTCAAGTATGCTGAGATCTATGTTATTTTAAAGAATTTGCTTATCACTGCAGCACTGGATATATTTGTACTGCTACAACATCTGGGGGTGCCAAGAGAAACCAGCTTGGAAAGCTGGCCAAAGTAATGATACACATTAAGAGAGTCTCTGGTGGCACCTGTTATTAAAATGAACACTAGATGGAAACGAATGGGTGAGAGGAAACAGTGTTATTACCCTCTTTTAGATCAGGTACGAAAATAGGGAAGAATGACTGACTTAGACTTTTAAGCAGCTTCAGAAATACAATGTACCTGCCCTGGATTCAGGAGTCTAGAAGACTATCCTGCTTTTGGATTTCTGTTCCTTTTTTAGCAGTTCCTGATCAACTTTTTGGACATAATGCTCAAATCCACAATATGTTAGTGTGAGAGAAAACAGTTTTTGAGAACATTCACCTCAAATCTGACTACAGATGGTGCCACTTTTCCTTAGTTTTCCCTGTCTTTGCAATGAATACTTTAAAGAAACATCTTAGTTCCTTGGAACGAGAGACCTTTAAAAAGAAACCTGCTTCCCTGTTCTAAGATCCTAAAGCATGCCCAGGTTTCCTCTCATCTAAGAGCTGGAAAGCACAAAAGGAATGAATGCTAGAACCAGCAAGAATATTTGTTTTGCAGCAAATGGTAAATGGTGCATTTCATCCAACAAAGAGTACGTTTTTGACATTGAGGGACAAAAGCATCACTTTAGGTCATGCCACGAAGTAGGAAGTAGCTGAAACTATTTTTATGTGATTTTTCTGTTACTTGCATTTAAGTGGTATTTTCTTTATCAGTGAGAACAAGAGGTTGTAAATCTTGAAGTGCTGCATAAAATACTTACTTGACTTCTTATCAAAAGCCAGGGTGGAAGTGCTTGAGGGTAAAATCTACCTTCCTCTTCTCCCACTCCCTATACCAACTTCCACCTTATTACAAACATGCTATTACAAGGCCTGTGCACTCTTAGACCTGTACCAGTTCCAGAGGGTCCACATTTCAGTCTTAGGACTTAAGTGTTGACRTACTCTGTGATGACTTCCTGCAAGGATATGACTTTAAATCCATATGCCTACAAAATACGCCCAGTGGGGAAAAACCTCTTTTCTGACTAACTTTAAGGTCATGTTAGTCTTAGGAAGTGTCGTGAGTCCAGCAGCTTTCCCAATCAACATTTTCAATGCTTATTTACTGTGCAGACATAGATCACCCAGTATTTTTCTTTATAACAGAGTTTAGACCTCACTTTGCTTCCAAGGCAAAGTTTAAGGGAAAAGCAACATCTTCTACTAGAATAGCTGATAACAATGGCTGGAGGAAGGTTCTTGCATACCAAGGAGGACTTGTGTCTGAAAGCTTTTTTCGCCCAGTTAAAACAATTGGTCTAAGAGAAAATACTCCCTCTTCCAGCAGTTTTTATTGTATCCTTAGACCATACTGCTACAACAGCTGCAGTATTACCATGCTTTGTTTGTTCTGTAGGTGAGAGCAAAATAAACTTTCAGTGCTTTTGAAATGAAGCCCTATCATGTCTTCAAGGCTTCTGCTATTTGTCTGCAGTTGATACTCCCTTGAAATCAGCAGAGGCTCTGTGCTTGGACCTAGAAATTCTGAAATTTACAGGCTTTTCTCTAAACTTGTTCCTTGAGGACAAACAAAGACTTTTCTCCAGTTCACTCTGCAGCCCTCAGCTTACCCTGAGTTTGTTTTACTGCATTTACTACCTGTGAAAGTCAGATGAGTATGTTCTGCTACCACGACACTGGAGTGTCTGAGGAGCTCTAAAAGGCCTTGGGGTTTTCTACTCCATCAAAGGCACTTTCTCTCCAGTCAGAGGAGTGTAAATTCAGCCACTGACTGGGGTCAGAACACGGCTCTGAGAGTTTAGCTTGCAATGTTCTGGTGCTGCACCATCCTTCAGAAACACAGCTGCCCACTCCACAGGCATGAGGCCAGATCAATGTCCTCCTTGCACTTCTTCAGAGACATTCACCGAAAGCTCTCTGGGTCTGAGGAAGCAAACCAGCACCGAGCCTTCATGTGGAAGTTGCCAGTTTGGCACCTATATTTTTAGCATGGCATTGCAAGAGATTCAGCTTTTCACATTTATATATTTAGGCAGATTTACGGCCTTTGAAATGCAACTGTCTTTGGTGTGTCCAAATGCCACGGGGGATGGTTTGGCTTTGTGAAAAGATGGTGAAAAAATGGAAATAAAGCAGCTTCCCTAAGGGCTTATTCATAAGACACACTGCTGTTTRTGTCTTGTTTCCCATCGAGGACAAAATTTATCCTAGTGTTTGACATATATGAAGATACCACCCCTGCTCTTTGCCAGCATCAGAAGGGAAGACGTACTCAAAGATCTCAAGTTGCATGCAGAGACTATCAACTGCTTCAGATTAAGCACAGCTAACATCACTGTGACCAAACTGGATATTGTATTATTGTCCTTTTCATCATCCTTTTTATTCTTGAGTGTGTGTGCAATAGTTCACTTGAAAAACAAAACACTGAAATGAAAACCACACACATTTTTCCTACTGAAGTGGTCTACCTGATAATAAAATCCAAGTACTACCTTCTAAAAGATATTGTAGAAAGGGTCAAAGTTACCGTAAGGAAAAGAAAATATTCATACTGGCTTTTTCAAGAGCACTTGCCTGATGCTCAAATTTACTCCACTTCAGTAGGAGCAGAGCTAAGGCATGACCACAGTCCAGAGCAATTTCACACATATAAGCATGGGTAGATTTCCTGCTGAACATTTAAGGGTGTTGTAGACCTTCTCCAGCATCCTTGCTAGATTACAGGCTAAATTGTGGCCAAGTTTCTGCTCTGTTCCCTAATACATATTATAGGTGCAATCATCTCTGTGTAAATCCCTTTGTGGATTTGGGCCTGAGTGTTTTTGAAAATCCCACCCACATGGGACACCCGTAGGTCAAATGAAAAATTGCATAAGCTATTAACTAAAGCTATAGCTTATAAAAAGTTACCCACAAGAAAGGTACACAGGTTAGTGCTGCTCCAGGGCATCCTTAAGTCACACTTCAGCAAGTTATAAAGTTATCTTTGGAGAGCAATCATACCAAGTTGTCAGCCCTGTAAGGATAGATTTATGTGTCTCTGACATGTCAGTTGTCGTCTTTGCCACTTCATTGCGGCTATGATATTTCAGCAGGAGGTAACCTCTGCTATTCTCCTGCCTGAAAATGCACAGAAGTTTCCTCTGTAAACATTTATTACCCTGGGTATTTTCCCATCCCAGGGCTGCATCTCTGAATTCCTCTATATGTTTGCTTAACTCTCACTCACAGGTCAGTTCTTGTTTGTCTCAAATTTTTCCCTTTTTAATCTGACTTTATGAAGCAGAAAGTTCACTGGCAAACCTTTTTCCCACAAAAGACTCCATACTTTGCTGGGGTTTTTTTAGCAATATCATTTAAAAGGGCACAATTTTTTTGTTTCTTGCTGAGGAAGTAATGCAGGTCATCATCCTGCACTGGAAGAGTTACTGTCTTCATTGTGAAGGGGCCTAAGCTCGTGGGTTTTTTGTAATCTGTACAGTTGATGCAATATTTTTATTGAGCTTTCCTCCAGGGTTGGACTTATTTCTCCCTATATTCTCCTGAAATATTGTTCTGCAACTTGGAAAAATGATTTGTTCTGGCTGAGTCTAAAATGAACAATTACAGAATGGAAATTCACAGAGTGATTTTAAGATTAAGGCCTTAATTTTCCTCAAAGGTGAGCACAGTGGCAATGCCAATGCCAGGCAGTAGACTGTGTCCTGACTGCAGTTACACTGGAGCCTGAACCCTCATCCCAGGTTCACAGCCGTGTGCACAGAATTGGCGTTCGGTAGACAGAAGGTAGAGAGAGAACAGTGCGTGGCCCAGTACAAATCTGTAGCCTCAGTGATACGATYGTCCCAATATTCTTAACTTGTGTACAAAACTCCCCTGAGAGACACATTTACAGAGTTGCCATTTCAGCAAATGACATTTTGCATATTCTTTGGAGATGCCACATAGGTAATGCAATCATACTTGCCTCAAAGTGACCGTGTGAATTGAACATGACTCAGCCGCTCTCTGGATTACAAACACAGGGTATTTTATGCCAGCAGACAGTAAGAGGAGCTGAAGTGGGGCTAGAAAAGGGAGAAAAGACATCTTCCCTTCAGCACTGCCATTTTGATATTGCTGTAGTGTTCTACACAGGTAGAAACTTATGCTGGTGTATAGTGGAGATCTGCTTCATAGCAACAGAACTTTTTCATAAAAAACAAACTCCTTCTCAAGTGTTTTTCTCTTTAGTGTGTTTCATCAAAATTAATACTCAGAAGCTACTAAGGAAACGTTCTAAAAACTGTAGTGGTATCACTTTTGGAAGGTCCTGGTTATTTTCTTTCTCTCATTAGGGCACATCAAAACTTACAGGAGCCCCATATCACTTTCCCCCTAATTCTGTGCTTTAATTTCCTGTTTTCTTTACTGATTTTTTTTACTGTTCCCTTTGGTTTACTGATCTGATTATTCCCTCTGCCCATACCTGCCTGCTGTGGGTCTCCTTCCTCATGCTGGGGGCAACTAGTTTTTACTAATTACCAGAAGGCCCTTCTATTTCTCTTTGGAATTCTTCTTAAAATAAATTCTCTTTTGTTTTGTCATTAAGGCTYCTCAAATATTTGATCAAGATTTATTCTGAGTTGTTTGTCTCCTTTAGACTATAAGTATTTTACAAGTTAAAATACATCTGATCTTACTGTTAACAGCAGGCAGGGTTCAGAGTAGAACCGAGTGAGGCTGAATAAATCTATCCATGAAATTTCCCAGCATGCCATTGATGCTCCAGTTCTTTCTTGTGGCAAACATAAGTGCTTTTAAAAGGTTTGTTTTTATACAAACAAACAAACACAGCCCCCAACAAAAGAACATGTGATCTTCCCTAGCATACTCAGGTTCAAATTCCTGACCTGCTGTCTCTCTAACTGCAGATGACTGTGTCAATTCACCCACAGCCTGATAGTTATCCTCAGGCAAGGTGCACTCCACAGTTCTTGCTAGAGGTGATCTACTTCCTATAGCAATGCATTCTTCGGAGTCATTATCTGAATTTGCTTCCTCACGTGTTGGGTGAGCATCCCCACAACTGCAGTGCAGACCTGCACTGAAACTGAGCTGCACTTTCTAATGAAAATTCATCTCGTTGAAAAATTCCCAATCATCTGTAATTTGGAAGCCCCAGCTGAGCTCCTGCTGTGAGACACATATCATAAGAGACAGATCTTGCTGTGAAGGGCTGKCAGGTTGGAGAGATGAAGGCTGAGAAGAAAAGCACATAGAAAGGTGAAATGGCTTCCACAGAATCATGCAATGGGTCAGTGGCAGTTTTAGGTCTTCTTAGGGCCAGTCACAGCCCTCTCACATCCTGAGCTTACAGACAGACTTTGCTTTTCCCTGGTCATCTTTTCGTTAACTAGATTATTCTTGCATGTAGATTAATGGATGGGTGCACAAGTTCAGGATTTTGAACCTTAGTGTTTACAAGGCATCGTGTACATTTATGGCACCATCAAAAACTTTGAGGTCACAGATAACAAGGATGTCAAGGTAAAATGCTTAAAAGGCAGACCCTATTGCAGCAGGGTAGGCAAGGGGACAAAGAAAATCAAGTATTGTTCMAACTAAAGTGTGTCAGCTGCTCTGAACAAGGTAAGAAATATCATTCAAGTTTCACAGTTTGGAAAATCGGGCATAAGATGGTGCATCTGAGCCTGTACAGGTTGTTAAGCCAATATCATGGTTAGAACGTGATGCCTTACTTAAAATTAAACTTTTTCAGATGCTTCCCTAAGCCTAAGACTTTGAGAATTTTTATTCTCAAAGCAATTTTCTTTGTTTTCCTGGCTTTACACTGATTAGTAGGAACAGAATTAGAGACAACTTGTATTTTATAAATAGCATGCCACTGTATTTTGTTTATTTTTCCTAAGAGCTTTCTGAAACTAAAATTTCTCTTTGAGGACAGCTGGTCCATGCCCCTGAGGAAAAGGATGCTTATATCAAGGCTGAGGTTAATGACTTTAATTTACAGTTTTTGTGGGAATATTATTTTGCTTCTGCAGATATCTGTCTCTCCGTTGTTTTAAAAAAGCGACAATACTCAAATAAGGCTTTACATCTTATTACCCCAAAACACGTTTAATTTTGTTTGACTAGATCATGTCAGTATGTTAATCAAATAATTGTTATTCCAAACATGCTTGGTGAACTTGAATAGCAAAGTGAAGTTTAATCAAATATATTCAGTAATTCCAGTGGAAGATGCAGAAGTGTTTTCTGTCAATATTTTCTTGACTTTTAAAATGAATACACATTGCCCAAGTTGTCATTATTGTGGATCCATTTATCTATCCATATCCAAGCAATTGAATTTATTTGTATGACTGTTTGCAATGCTTGAAAAGGTAAAAAACCCCACAAGGTCRCATTGGCAACACTTTTTCCTGGAAGTGCTTTTTTTCCCTTGATACGTGATCAAGGGAAGGAAAAGTCTTGCAGGTTTTCAAGCCACAAGTCGTAAGGTGGGTCAGAAAACCAATTGCAATTTCCAAAACCATACTGTATTTTTTCAGGAATATTTGGATCTATTATAAAAAGGCTGCTCTTTTTTGCCTTTCATGCAACACTTCATCTTTCCTTCTGCATGAGATCATGACTTAAAGCTTGTCTAGTTCCTTCAGAAAGTTTCAAAAGAGAAAAAAAAATCTTAAAACATATTAATTTATAAAAAGCCTGTCCATAGTGCTATCTGGTTTGAAAACCAGACAGGGAACCATGAGGTGAGAACGGCCCATGGACTGGTATTGTGCAGGCACAGGAAAGTGGCAGGATAGCATGGTATGAACGGGAGCAGGAACTTTGGGGAGCAGTGGAGATTCCGAGCGGACACTTGAAGAGACAACACAGAGGTGGGGTATAAAATGAAAGGATCTCAGTAAGAATGATTGTGAGGACACAGGACCAGGCAATTGCAAAGGGCCTGTAAGACCAAGGGGGAGTTAAGGGGTCCTATGAGGCTCCTTGCTGTTCTTAACTCAGCTACCTCCCTGGATAACATCCTGGGAAGATGCCCAAAGGGAATTTTTAGAATGTGATTTGTAATCTTTCTATATATTTTATCACTAAACACTCTACATTTTCTTTAAGCAGCTTTCTCCAGTAGTGACTGCTCATGGACCGAGCCAGGACAGAACACTTGTGGATGGACATTTGGTGGGTAGAGTGGCCGGCAGAGAGCAGGTGAAGGCAGTGCCTCTGAGCTCAAGTGTATTGTGTTTGCAATTTGTATCAGGAGTGACCCTGAACCCTTCAAGCCCCTGGAAGGTTTTCTGTCCTCAGGGAATGTGAAGAAGTGTGGAGTCTAAGAGGGAGACTTGTAGTATTTCTCCAGGAAGAAAAGATGTAAATATTCTTGTTTATTGGCTGATGATTTTTAAAGATTTTGCTAAATAGTATGGTTTTATTACTGCTAGTAATAGAAAAACAAGTAGTAAAGAAAACATAAATTTGCCCTAGGATCATAGTGTTGTTATATGTTTCTTCAGATTATTTTAGTTGAAAACCTCATTTGAGATAAGACATTGTTCTTTTCAGTGGTATAGCTCCTGTCAGGTTATTAGAGAATTAGGGATATGATGATTTTACAGTTAACAAACAGTAAAATATAATCCAACATTTCCACTACATTTAAAAATGCTGTAGAACTGCTGATGGAAGAATGTTATTCTTGCTACTAGATAATGAGCATCAAAAAAGTTCATTTAATATGGAAATTCACCTTTCCCGATATGCTTATTTTCATCCTCTACAGTGTATTCAGAATATTTTGTGTAGTTTCTCTGCTCTGAAAAATCCATGGACAAATTTTCGTGGTGATAGTTAGATATAGATTAGATATAGATATACTTATTTTTCATTCAGGGGAAAGCAGCAGCTGAACAAAACCTGTTCTTTCAACTAAGCAGCAAAGCAGCAGTATAGGGACAGGTCTGGAAGTGCTTGTGCTGTAAATCCACATCAATTCAACTAAGACCAAGCACTTGTGAATATTAAATTCACACTAGTGTAGCTGAGAGTAGAAATGGCCTTTGTTTTTGAAACCCTTGGAGTCCAAAGTGAAAAAAAAAGTAGCAGGGTTTAACCTTTAAACCTTTCACTGACCTTTAAGCAGTACTTTGGATTATATCTGCCCTTGTTAATCTGAAGCCACTTGCAAACATAACTGGCATTCCTGTTTTTTAAGTATACCTTACATACATTATAGAATGGATTAGCAATTCAAAAGTTTGGCTCCTGTTTATTATGTCTTTATCACCTTTTAAAGTGATGTTTATCTTTGTAAACAAAATTTTATAATTAGCAGCAACACGAGAAACGCTTTGTGTCAAAGCTCATTATTTAAGTCGTGGCCAGGCATAGATCTAAACTCTTGGAGGTGCAAACCCACGTATTGATCAAGACATTAAATTGTTCACAATTCCTGTATTAATGTAGAGCTCTTTGAGGACCAGCTTTTTAAACAACACTTTCCATCACAGGTGAGAGAAACTTCCACAAAATCTAGTCAGACAATTATTTTTTCTTCTTTGCCTTTTCTTTCTTTCATGCTATTCACATCACTGCTTTGCATGGACTTTTTCCTCATATACCTTCCCCACACATATCTTCATTTTGGTCTATTAAATCCAAACTATGGGTACAAATGACATAAAATGAAGTATAAGTTTATCTTGGACAAGATCTCACTGTTCTCATGATCTAACAGAGTTTAATTAACACTAGAAACATCTACTGCTTGATATAAATAAAATAGTCTAAAATTACTGATTGCCATTCCCCCTTTCCATTCACACGACGACTGCAAAATGTCTTGCCATTCACATGGAAATTTGTCTTCTAAGTATGTCTGTCTTTAGCGGAAAAATGTCGTGGGCAGAGCACAAATGTATGAGAGGATGTATACGTTTAAGAAATAACTGCTAGGCCATACTCTATGTTCATCAATTGGATCAAGAATTTTCCTGCTGGAATGCTACAGTAACACAGAGGAACTCATGCACTGCCCCTTACACTCAAGCTACTCTCCAAGCACAGAAATATTTGGCTTAGAAATAGCCAAAATTTCAAACAAGTTATTTTGCATTGAAATATGAAATGCTGAAAGTTGCTGACACAGCCTAGAACAACAGAGGCACTCAGGCTGAGTCATTGTGAGAAACACCATTGTAGCTAAATGTATGGGATTTGTTTCCCTGTAAATTTTACCAGGACCTGACATTGTAAAGACATTGAGTCTCATAGGCTTTTAAAGAAATAGAGAGTTGATAAGCAGAGAGCAAACACAGAAAGGTCTTGTGATGTAGCTGGTGAAAAGCATCTGTATTTTATGTTGGATATTTATTTGAATATGAAAAGTGCTATAAATTTTTTTATCATCTCCTCATCTCTTGCTGTTGCATTTTGGAGAATGACTAAATCTCTGGAGAGGGATAAGATCTCTAAAAATTGTCAGCTGTTAAGACAAGGTATTCAGTGAATAAATGTATTATTGTACTCAAGTCCTTTATTGAATATGCCTGTGTCACCGCTTTAGTTAAGTATCAAGAACACAAGCATTTAACAATATTACTTTAAATTCAAAATGCCTTGAAAGGACTGAGATTGAATTTGCAAATGTAATCAAGAATAAAACATGTGCCTTGGATTACATGTCACTTCTTGGGATGTTTTGACATAACACATCTAGAAAATACTTTCCTGTGACAGAAATGATTAAAATAGATTTCAGTTGTCTATGCCTTCTAACAGAGCCAGTCCAGTTCTTGGTTAGTTTGTTCTCTGCATCACAGTAAGCACCACCCGACATGCTCACTTGTATATCTGTGTGGAGGCCAACTGCTTAAGGCTGAAGTGCTATTGTGTTCCTTGTGTGAGTAATCCTATTAGCAGCAAGGGAACATAGGCATGGATGAATTGTAGAATAGTCAGAAGTGAGAAAATAACCTAACTTCCTTCTCTTTTCTAAATATGATCTGTGCAGCTATTTCAGACAGACCTCTTACATGACGGTACCAACACCTTCAAAGCCTCCATCCTTTTACCTTCCCTCAGGGGTACCAAAATCACACCCGAGTCTCCATATGTATTCCGATAGGCACACTTAGAAAATACTAGGTACATAAGCAAATCCATTAAATAATCTGTCCTCTTCATTTCCAAAATACTGGTACCAAGATAGCAAATATAAGGATACACAGAGAGGTACTTTTCTCTGTATCTACAACAAAAAAGCACTTAATGAAAAAATTCAGTATATAAAGGCCACAGAGCATTGTTCCCAAAGAGCAACCATGTCCATAATGGAAAATATAGAAATTTAGTATTAAATCTACTTTTATTAAGTTTATTGTTAAGTGAATTACAGCTTCTCAGTATCAAATTTTAGTATTACATGYAGTATTACATTAAAAAAAAAGTTTTAATTCAACTAGACAATTCCTACTACAGAGTTATGCCCAAATTTCCTACTCATATTTGTGAGACTTGCAGAAATCCAAGAATGGCAGCATTGGGTTTACTAACAAAATGTCACACCTAAATTAATCGAGGAGGGCAGGTAAGACTGCCTGTTAATAGCAACATTCTCAGAACAGCATGGTTGGTTCACAGATCAAATCCCCCGCCCAACCATCTAGGCCAAGTACCAGAAACAAAAGAAGACTATTACTTTTTGCAATGCACCTGTTCTTAGCACATGATGGGAGGACTGTGAAGACAGGGATGGAGCATCCATCAAAAACATGTTGCTTCATGCTCTGTGATACATTTGCTGTAACAGGAATGGAACAGAGAGAAGGAATTTGGTTGGTTTGGTTATGAAATTCAGAACCTGGTTCTATAACCTGCTGATGACATGGACCTCTATTGTCATTTGGCAGTGATTATATATTCACGGTCTTAATTAATAATTATGGATGTGTTAATAGCACACGATGTTGCACCCTACCTGAAAATGAGTACTGACACGTCAAGGACGTAGCTAAAAGGTATTCAGATTTCTCTCTCCTTAGTGCTGGATCTCACTGCTCATCTGTTATCATTTTAGCTTCATCAAATGAAACAGTGAGATGGCCAAAGGCAGGTTCTTCTTCCCACAGCATCCTGGGATGGGTACTAGCTGCACAAGAGGTAAGGCAAGGTTAGAAATGCACTAGTGCAACCCTAGTGCCAACTAGCCAGTATCCACCAGCCCTGCTCAAACCCTTCTGCTTTCCATGGATTATTCCCACATTTAGTGGGTGGCAGAGAACAACAGCTGCCCCACTCCTTAGGCCATTGGTTAAGACCCATGAGACTCATGCATTTGGAAGCTTCATGTGGGAAAAGAAAGTAGAGCCCAAAGCACTCACACCTTAGGGAAAATGTACAGCTACCACACAGGTGGAGACAGCAGGGAGAGGAGCACCATCACCAAATTTTGCCAGAGAGCAACACCTCTTAGGAATTTTATGATGTCCCTGAACTAAAAACTGTGGTCTGTGTATAACGCCTCAGAGGCAGCCCCTTGGGTGACGCAGACATACCCCTGTTCTCTGCATAGGTCAGAGGGAGTGAGACACGAAGAAAGAGGGAAAGGAAGAGGGTTGCCCTGCCCTGGCAAGCAGGTCATCTCCATCTGTATCAGAGCAAGTACCCCATGAATATTAAGGCTGAAAATTGAGGAGCTTTAACCTGCTTAAGGCCCTGGTGCACTTATGCAGAGAAGAAGAACATAAGATTTGCAGTTCAAAGTACAGATACCAATAATGCTGAGGTTTGGTAACCAGCTCCTGTCTTCTGCTATGCTCCTTTGGGAAAAAAAAAGCAGGAGAGAAAGCAAGAAAAACTCACAATTTAACTGTGCTATAAGACTTGACTTCCTCCCCTTAGAAACATTAAAATCCAAGTACATCCCAGTAAAACGATTTCAGGAGATGGTACTCAGTACATAAAAAGCTACACAAATAAACTTCAAACACAAAAGTACCAGATCTTAAAGCTTGGAATTTAAAACTGCAAAGTGCACAGAAATAAAACCCTTGCGGACATGCTAAAATGTCTAATTCATTATTATTTCAAAAATGATTAAAAAATAATTTCTTAACATTAAAGTGCAATCAAGCACTGAAGAAATTATTTAAACTTTCCATAGGAAAAAAGCACACTCTAGAATGCTGCAAGAGTATTGATGGCTATTAAATATTTACTTTTCTCTCTAGCTCACACTAGAAAGAGTAATTTGTATTTGGCAGAAACTGGCTGCAATTACATTAGTCAATCCAAAAGCCCAACTTGCTCATACAAAATGCAAACAAATTAGTTAAAATGGTCTAATTAGCAGACTGTAAAAATGCAAAGCAAGGCTGGCATAAAAATGTGTGCTAGACAAGTATACTTTTACAAAATAAACAGAAAGGCAAATATGAAATAGTCCAACAAATCCTAGCTAAAGCACCATAATGTGAACCCAAATATTTAGGGATTGCATAGTTTAAAGAAAAGTTTCTATGGACTCTTAAATATTTTCTTGCAACCCACATTCAGTCGTGAATACATGATTAATACCATAGCTGAAGTTCTGGAATTTCAGTTCAGCCCTGTGGAGCTGTATGAGGCCAGGTTATATATACATTTTGTGTGAGAATATACACAAACACAGCTCCCAGTCAAGTTAATCAGAGTGCAAGGTGGCTTTGGAGCACACAAAGACACAAAGAATATAGGATGTGGCCTACGGAAGGAAGGTCAAGCCATTTCTTTACATGTAGTGTATTTGTTTTTGTTTCCACAATTAAGATAAATAACTGAAAGCATACGGAAATGTGGAAACAGCTTAGATAAAAGACAATACATGTTTGTTCTTATGAGAAGTATAAACTGTAGGCATTGTCTATAAGGACTCAGCTGACTGGTTAAAAAGAGTCACCACAAAAACTGTGTTGTTGTTGTCATTGATATATTGGACCAGAAAGGACTTTAGCATCTTTTGCTTCATAACACTGCTGCAATTTCTTAGTCTGCTGGGTTTTAACTCCCTGGTTTCTATACTGTAGATATAATTGTCCATTAYGATTCGCAATAAAAGAAGGTAGTGTGAGGTGATGATCTGAATTTGCCTCCGTATCCTTCTCATGTCACCACATGTTCTCCTGTTCTTCAACGTAGTGGAAGTCACGTTCTTTCTTCTTGCCACCTGAGAGATGGCAGAGGATGGATGGCTTTGGCAAAATAATTAGAGATGCATTGAAGAAACAATAACCACAAACACACTTCAACAAAAATAGGATGTTATTTGGCACAAAGAACCTTTGTACAAAAGCAGTGCAGCAGCAGCAATGTTCTGCCTACCCTGAAGAAGAGGTCACCCAAAAGAAAACAACCCTTGGCAACAGCAGAGCAGTGGCCACAAGGTGTGGTCATTATCACCATTACAGCTTCCAGCACATAATAGCTGACTCACACAGTCATTTCACTGAAATGGTTGATTGTGGCTCCTTTACTTCCCCGTGCTGTCCTCAGGTTGCCTCACTGTGCCAAAGAGGTTCAGTTCACCACTCTTTCTCACGGAGAGTATTTACGCGATGAGAAGAATATCCCACCCTACAAGATGTCCCTGCTAGTTTCACTGCCATTGGAGGAGTAAGGTATTTGTGAGTGTAAGAGCAGAGTCCAGTAGAGATGGGCTGTTATTTGACTTAGTGCTTGACAAATGGCTTTGAGAATGGTAAATGAAATAAGCTATATCACAGAAATTATCTTTTCCACTTTCTCACCCATTGCCAGATATTCCCATATAACAAAGATTTCCATATATTGAGAATCCTGAATCCCACAGAGCTCCCTGCTGATGACTGGGTAAAACAAGGATGCTGGCTATATGAGGAAGAAAAGGAATTGCTGGCATCAAAAAGGGCAATTAAGAGAATCAAAGCTTGAGGTATGAGGAAAGAAGTCCTATCATGTGGGAAGGTTTCATGATGTTGTAAAGTTCCACTATGGTGTCTCAATTGTGTTGCTCCATGTGTCATGTGTGACAGACAGGAGATAGGAGGGCTGCTCTGTCTCTGCTCTGCTCATGCTAAGATACCTATGTACTGTGGTTGCTACCTTTTTGAAGGAGCCATGGGACTGAAGAGCAAAATTCAGCACAGCTCTCCAGGCTGGTGACTACAATGTTGGGCGTCCTGTGTTTAACTGTTGTCTCTACAAGCACCTGCAGCAAGCCTAGGTGAGTTAATCCACTTCCTGCCTGGTGCACTGCTGTTTTCGTTCTTCTCTATATGTGCTGGCAGCTCCATTATGCCCTGGTTGCCAAATATTAGGAAAGGCATAGATTCCGGAGCTTTTGCAGTTTTCCTCCCAGAGCTACTCACCCCTTGCATGCAATTCACCAGAGAGGCAGATGAATCCAAGAGGAGCATGTTTCAGCCTGGTGCACCTCAACCGATTGGGGCAAATCTTCCACTCTTATCATGGCATCCAAATCACCTGGTGAAACAGCCCGAGAGGGGAAGTGGCATGTTTCCTACCACCAAAATCTGCTGGGAATAGCAGTGCAGTGTAGCCCAAAACATAAGTCAGCCTGATTTTACAGAAAGCTTGACTCCAAGTCTACTTACTCCAGTGAAGAGACTTCTACTAGGCTCAGTGACTTTGGCTCATGCACAGGTTACATCTGGTTGCCTTTATTTTTAGTGAAAGGGGGATGGACAGAGTAGTGAGAGAAATGATGCAGCTTTTGTATCTGTGCCTAAAGACAGGTGAGTAGTGAGGAAAGGGTTGAGACCATCCAGGAAAGTGGAACAGGAGAAGATATTAGATGGGAAAGTGGATGGATGAGAAAGTGAACACAAAGACACAGGGAGGGAAAGTGATAGATACAAAAACAGAAGCAGAAAAACGTAAGAACTATATCAAGAAGTAATGTGTAAAGAAAGTAAAATGGCAAATCACAAGGAAGACTAATTGCATATTTCATTGCCTGAAACAGTGTTTGTAGATGCAATATGACAGTAGAAATCAGACTTGTTTCATAGATAAACACAGCATGTTCACCATTGGGGAAAAAGCGTGAGGGAACCAAATAAGGAAGAAAGAGTAAATGGTCAGTTTTCTCAGTGAAAAGAGGGTACTGCTGGAGACCCACGGGAATCTGGCTGAGATTTGTACCAGCACAGAATTACTCAGGATAGAAAAACTAAAACTCACATGAAGAATTTGAAAAAAGCCTCTCTTGATAGATACCTCTTGATAGACATTGAGGTGCTGGAGCGAGTCCAGACAAGGGCAAGGTATCTGGGGAAGGGTCTGGAGCACCAGTCTTATGAGAAGTGACTGAGGGAGCTGGGGGTGTTTAGCCTGGAGATAAGGAAGCTCAGGGGGATCTTATCAGTCTCTACAACCACCTGATAGGAGGTTGTAGCCAGGTGGGTATCAGTCCCCTCTCAAATAACAACCGATAGGTCAAGAGGAAATGTTGCACCAGGGAAGGTTTAGATTGGATATTAGGAAAAATTTCTCCATGGAAAGGGTTGTCAAGCACTGGAACAGACTGCCCCAAGGAAGTGGTTGAGTCACCATTCCTGGGTGTATTAGATGACTTTAGATGTGGCTCTTGGGGACATGGTTTGATGGTGGGCTTGGCAGGGCTGGGTTAATGGTTGGACTTGATGATCTTAAAGGTCTTTTCCAACCTAAATTATTCTATGAGTGTCTGGGTAATAAAATAATAGCCAATACATTCTAGTTCAGTAATGACAATGCATGTAGGGAAAACAAACACATCTACATGGCCATGATCACTAAATTAACAACTTCATTTCAGGAAACTCATCTTTGAGAGCCTCATAAATATATCAGCCCAGTGCTCAGCAGCAGCAAAACCAATTAAGAACATTAGGAAAATACTAGAGAACAAATGAGAAACCATTCTGCTGATATATAGCCTGTGGTATACAGTCACCTCATCTCAAAAACAATATGGGTAAACCTAGAAAAAGACACTGAAAGACAGAGAGAATGGTCATCTGCATTGAATACCTTCTGAATGAGGATGTCTTAAAGAGTATAAGACTTCTGTGTGGACAAGAAATGAATGAGGGTTAACATAGTGTTATTTCTTCAGGAGACACAGAGAAGCTAAATATGAAAAATTATTGTCAATTTATCACAATTCAGGAACAAGTGGTACACAGACATTACAGGAAAACCAAAGGAAAGACAGATTAGGTAGCTAAAGTGTGAGACTCATGCATGTCCACAAGATGTTGCAGAGTCTTAAAGATAAGTAAACTCAGTAAAGACTCAGCAAATTCATGGAAGGCAAGTCCCGAAACACCTATTGAATGCAAAATCTGGGTGGATAATAGTAGCAAGTGATGAACCACCATAAAATTACTTTGGTTTTCTGGAGACAGAATATAGTTTGAAAAGCTTTTGTTGTTTTGTTCCAATCTGAATAGTTTTCTTGATAGTGTATGAGATATAAACTAGAAGAGAAGTGCTTTTATCTTTGCAGGGTATACAGAGTAGCTTTAAGGGATCTGAGCTAAGTAGGATGCTGTGGGGCAAAACAGCTTGATTCATTTTTTTTCTGAAGAGAAGGCAGCTTCTTTACCTTCAGCTCTGAGGTAGCTCAGGGAACTTGCTGTTCCAGGCTAGTCTCACATCACTTCGTGTCCTACTTTCACAAGTCCTTTTTCCTTCACTGATTTCATTAACATTCTGCTACTTAGAAAAAAATTCAGTCTAAAATTACACACACATGTACAGGATGATAAAATAAACTCTTTTCCCTAACTCTAAACACAACAGTTTTTATTTCGTTACTGTGGACCAAGCAGATCTAGAATTTGTGAAGCGAGCATAATTTATTCCAGACTCATGCTGCAATAATTTATGTTCTTGAGCCTTTGCAGATGTATAGTCACCAGAGAGCTGTCTGCCAACAGGAGTTTTTACACGTATTTCATCTAAATCAACACTCCAAATGCAACATCGAAGATGCAGTGAGTTTGTGTGGATTTGTAGCACTCCCTGGAGGACTCTGTGTCTAAAAACCAATAAACATTTCACAGTTCTCAGTAAGTGAAGATTTTCATCATTTTTGATGCATGCAATATTGACCRGGTTTCTCATTTTAATTTCAGTATTATTCCATAGGTAATAAGTAATTGAAGAATAACTTCTTGCAAGAGAATGATAAAAGTGAAAACAAATCTTTCTACACTTAGCAGCTGTTTTTTCATGATAAACAAAGAGCAAAACAGAATATACATTTATAAGCAACATGTATTTAATACTAATTGAGAACTACAGCAGAATATTGATATTTTATGATCAGAACAAGTAAAAAGAAGACAAATAAACATTTATTTTATTACTTTATATGTGTTTTTTGGTTTTGTACACATGAGTGTCACAAGTCCAGCTGGGAACGGTTAATTCCTCATAAAATTCATTGTTACAACCTATAAGCTCATGTGGAGATAAAAATTTCTAATTATTACTCTGAAATCAGTTGACATACAGGAATGACTGAATATGGGGTCAAGATYTCAAATTTACTCCTTAAACAGGAAGATGCCATTTCTAGAATGAAGTGACTATGAAATGTTCCAGAAAGGCTGGTCAGAATCCATCACTGCAGACGCAGAAGTGCAAACATATTGATGGCGTGTGTGGCCACCATTTACACAGGTCTATGAATAATAAATAATCTAGATAAATAAYCATTAGTTAGCATTATGCAAACAAACATCAAATAAATCAAGGCCTCCTGCTCATGCATAGATACAAAAACCAGCACTTCTGCATGTTTTTTCTTTGTTCAGGTTCTTTTGGGTAGTTTTTGTTTGCTTGGTTAGCTTGTTTCACTTAAATAGGAGACAGCAGACACAAATTTAATCAACCAAAACTTTTAAAGTTAGAAATGATTTGGAGAAAGGCCAAAAAGCGTCTCTAACCCTCTATCACAGTCTTGATACTCACAGTCCCTTGGGGCCAGCAGGTTGCCTCTTGCACAGGTACACTGCTGTGCAGATTGCATCAACGCAGCTCTGCAGCTGGCATAAAGCAACAGCAGAGTCCAGGCAAAGATCATGTGTGACTACTAACATAAAGTGTTGGAAGTAAAGGAGATTCAAGGGCAAAAGTGAAAAAGTCTATGTTAGTTTATTTTTTTGCTCGTTGGCATTCAAATTTTTGGTTTTTTATCAAATGAAATGTGTGGGTAAAAGCCATTCTTCTAAATTGATATTGCTCTGTGTGATGCATTAGGAAGGAGAAGACAAGTAGTATGTGCATTGTTTGTATGAGATTGTCTATCTAAGCAGAATTTCATATGGAAAGAGGAAATATAGGGATTACATGTCAAATGCCTGCTTCCTTGCATTATCCTGTCCAGGATTACTACTTGTTCTATGCTCACAGACTAGCTGTGAAACGGTTATTTCAGTATATGGATAAGTGAAATGCACCTATTTAATAATTCTTTATTTTATTTCCACGATTTTCAGTAATATAAACCACTAAAATTGGCTATCCAGTTTATATTTAAATATGATACTATTTTTTTACATGTTGAGGCTGTTTACATCCCCACAAATATCTGTATGTGTACAGTATGATCCAAACACAAATAGTTTAGTATAGGAGTAGTACCACTGTTTCCCCTACTCTACAAACAGCATTTTACACCCTGGCGCGGAGAAGAAGTTTTAGAGAATCCTTGAACACAATTTCCATTTTTGTGCTGAAATCGAAAACATTAGGCAACAGCCAATTGAATAATGTGTAGGATTTATTAATGTATTTTTCACACCAGCTAATCGAGTACTTCAGGAGTACCAATTCATTTGTTGATAAATTTACTGTTATTTTTTAACAAGAACATACAGCTGTGCAAATGGTCACAAGCAACAGTTTTCTGCCTACTTCCAAGTGCCTCCTCCTTTCAGGTGAACAAAACTCCTGACGGCAGGCTGTCCTCCCCATGGGCAGTGATTGGTGTGTCCTGCTCAGGTTGGAAGGTTGGATGGTTTTTATCATGAAGGGACGCACAGCATTCCTTACCTTCTGCAGCATGGCACTGGAGAGGATGGATGATGCTCTTGGCCACCGTGGAAGTTGTGCAGTGGCACCATGACTTCCTGAGACCACACGGCCCTCCTGGAGGTAGGTGGGATATTGCCTGCAGACTCCAACAGAGTTGGCATGGCACATTCCAGAGGGAGCGACTGTCATCAGAACAAGAATCACCCCCTCCTTTCCCCCTCTCTTTCCTTTGGTTATAGCTTCTGATTTAAACCAAGGGACTCAAAAATATGCCTGCACAGGCTCACCAACAGGCAGCACCTACCCCTGCTTAAAGCAGCACCTCCCCCTGCTCAAAGTTTGCCCTGGAAATGGGAACAATCAGTAGTGAGTTTGAGTGAGTCCTGAACAAAACCATGTAGTTGCTGTAGGGAAAGTATTGTGTTGGAACTACCAATTGCCTTGGATAGGATGCCTGAGGAAGTTTTTAATCTCTGTATGCCAACCACACCTTCTCCTTCCAGCTTGCCACTGGGGAGAGTTTTTTCTCTACACCCTTTTCTTTTTTTTCTCTGTTGATATGTGCCATCAACTATGGAGCCTGATAATAAATTCTCATTCATATGAATTTGTCTTGACATCCTTTCTGCAACACATTGATTCAATCAGGCTTACTCTTTCAGCAACTTAGAAAAATTAAACACCACTTTTTGGCCAGAAATTGAAAGGAAATAATAAGATTTTGAGCCAGCAGATGACATCCATTTGTATATAGAAACACTTATGAAAGACAGTAGGCAGCAAGATGTCACCTGGCTGGGACAACGGGTCTGCATCAAGTGCTCAGGTTGAATATTGAAGTAAAAAAGTCTCAGCCAAAACTAGGGGCAATGCAGGGTGAGGTCTGAGTGTCCAAAAGTGTCCATCAACACTCATGCCTTTCAACCTGACCCTACAGACTTTGCCACTCTTGCTGCCAGCAGCTCTGCCGCTATTGCAGAACTTCTCAAGGCATATACCGTTAGGGTAGCCTTCAACAAGGAAACCAACGTGTCCAAGTTGTTTTCTTTACTTAATGCAGTTTTCATAATTGCAGATATAGTTATCCAATGACTCCCGAAAGATTAACCCTGTTGCGTGACTAACAACTTGCCACAGTACACAGTACATTCTAAAAGCTGAAAAGACATGTTCTACCATGCAGTTGCAGGTCTGGGATATCGAGAAATACTTTTCAATGCCACAAATAAGAGTTGGAAGTTTAGAGTCTGATTCACACAATTCAAGGAAAAGATTTTTCACTAACTCCAAGCCGGACAAAGTCTTGTTAATGACTCACTTTATGTCATATCTTAGAAGTTGTGGAAAATTTATGTGCAATTCCTTGTATTCTATATAGACTTTAAAATACACAGTTAATAGTCTGTTTCTTCTTAGATATAGGAACAACTTTTACACAAAAATGGCACAGAAGAATTGTTGGTTTATGATATTTGAAAACCTTATACAGCTCTGGGATTTTTAGTCTTTTCCTTGAAACTGAATATGGCTGTTCAGTGACGGAGGATGACATGTAAAACCAGATTCTCTGAGACCTAACAAACACTTGTCCTAAAAGTCACTAAAGTTACTAGATGCTTAGACAGGCCACATCCCCTCTGAAGGCACAGATAATTTTGCAAGCATCCATCACTGAAGATTGAGAGATTCCATCCTGCAGGTCTTCTTTTCTCTCCCTGTGGAGGCTGAGGGGAGGAAGCAGGGTGTTACAAATTACTGTCAATGACTAAAAAGAAAAGCGTCAGTCCCCACTATCTCTTTAGTATTCAGGTTAACTCACCAGTTTGGGAGGCAAACACAACCTGAACTGTATAATAAAAGTGTAAAACACACAAAAAATTGTTGGCATCTGTTTATTAGCATGCACCCTCACCTGACTGAATTTGGAGTCGAAGGAGGTTAAATCCCATGGCACAGTGCTTTTGCAGAACACTTCCTTTATTTATAGCAGATTTCACACTTGGTTACCTTATCTCCATTGGCAGAATTCCTGCTTGCCCATAACAAGCCACTTCAGGCATATCAACAAGACCTGAGCCTATATTTAACAGTGAAAGGGTATTTCTGCAACTTCGTTCTCCCATAGGAAGTCTTGGTGGTACTTTGACTAGTGATTTCTCTATTACAATTTCCAGTTCACTTCCACTCCTTGATACATTTCAGGAACCACTCACAAACAAAATCAACCACCACCATTTCTTATGCAATCAAATTTTTCCTTTATATTTTAAAAACAGATGCTAGGGAGTGTTCCTTCTGCATAGAGCTCCCATTTTGGGTTCTTTACTCATTCTAGTGTTAATTTATCTGTATGCCAATAAGGCTTTTTAAGTCCCCAGAGCTCTTGATAATCATTCCAGGACTGCCTTTGCTGTCTTTAAATTAAGACAGCTAAAACGATTTTGGCGTAACTTCCTACAGGGACTTCTTGATACAAGACTCTGTCCAAGCTCCAACCCCAAATTATGAATATGTGTTCATAGTGCACACTCACAGAATCAAAGCTACATATTTGAGCCACAAACAGGGAGCAAAGTTGTGATGGCATTATGCACCTCAAAATATCTGTGTGATGACTGTCAGGGACCTGCAGTTAATCATGTCCAGCATTTTACTGTTGCACTTCATTTTAAATGAAATCTTGAATTATGGAATTGGAGCTGGAAGTCAACGCCAGAAGACAGGCTTCTTTTTTCCCCCCTGTGGCTGCTGAAAAGCTGTCGGCAGAGAGACCTTCTAACTCTCCCAGCATTTTCGTGAGACTTCTCTCTGTCTCTCTTTTCCCAGGCAAAACTATTATAAACAATCCTAGGAGTTTTTGTAAATTAACTAAGCTTCGTGCAGCTGCGCTTGCTATCATTTTTGCTTAGATAAATATTTTGCAATAGGTGGTGTTAGAATTGACCAATGAACTTGGTAGGTAGCTGACCAAGGGTCCAATAGACTCTTGACATTTCTATAAACTTCAAGCAAGCTATGGGATATAAGCCACTCTGTATAATAATAATAAACTCGGCGTCGCTTTGTTCTCCCTGGACTCTGTGTCGTATTTCTTGGGACACGTGCCACMCCCCCCCCCCAGGTATTTTTGCCTCAAGTTGCAGATCATCAACATTTACTCCTAAAGAAATCTTGGAAGCTAGGAGATAAACTTTCTGCTTTTGAGCCATGTCAAAAGAAAAGTTTGCATGTATCTGCTAAAAACGAAGTTGATGGCTGGGAATGTTGTGGCATCTATGTCAAGCTAGACCACTGAAGCCCTTATTTCATCTTTACAGTTTATAATTTATTTCAGAGAAGGGTCCTTTCCCATTTATTCCAGTTTACTCTTGTCGGAAAAATATTTGAGGTATACTCAGAATTTTTCTATTAACCTGAAACAAAACTATGGCCTCAGTCAACAGGAATTGCTTTAATTTAATACTGAAACTGAAGTGTAGGACCCCGATTGTAATCAGGAAAGTTACATCAGGTGAAGCAGAAACAACACAGTAAAGAACCAGGCCCCTCACTGCTGGAAAGTTTACTGGACACCCCATTTGTTACTTCTTTACTACACTGAAACTTTGGAGTGAATAAAGCAAGAATGAAATAAAGCTTTTCTATTTACAATTTATGTGAATCAATTTTTAGTGAAAAAGAAAATACAGAGTGAAGTTTGGGGTTTGTCGTAGTCCTGGTTCTCTGCTCATTCTGTATGCCCTATGTGTGAAAATGTGGAGGTGCAGCCCACCTCCTTTTGAATGGCCCCATGCAGGAGCTGCCAGCTTGGACCTCACACAAAGGGGGTTTCATACATGTGGTGTTAGCTGCAAAGCAAATTTTTATTACACTCTTTGTTCCACTAAGCCCTTGTTTCTTGCATAGAGTGGTCAATAAAAAATCTCACACAAACAAAATACCTCACAGTTTTTCCAGTGTCTCCATGGTCAATATAACTAAATTTTAAGTAAAAGCCTCTTTTATCACCTCAGCTAGCTTGCTTACATATAATAGACACTGCTGAGTAGTACATCTGGTTAATGATTATCTTTTACATATTGATATTAGTACCTGAAGTGGGAACAGCTCATTTCCTGAATACGATTACCATTTTGAAATCTTATGCACAGGGGAAAAAAACCAATTCTATAAATTAAACAAGAAGTTCTCAGAACTTATATCCCCCAGTTCACATCCAGATACTAATGCATCTCATTTACGTTGTTGCTATTCCCTTGAGTTATCTGTGTCATGCAGACCAGTCTTGCATGTCATGTTAACTATCCACTGAAAAAAGCTAGAAGTGTACTTGTAACAGTGCCCTAAGCGAGCATACAAGGTAGGTAGAAGAATATAAAAAATTCATCACTGTTACATTTCAAGTTGCTGGGATATTTTCATTCCAATAGGACAGAACCCATGTCAGCTAAAGATGGAGCTATAATTAAACTGATATGGCATTCACAATTGCCTCGAAACCTGCTGTAGTTGTCATATGTTTCTTTTCCCCATCTTTAAACTATATGGAAATCAATTATCTCAACAAACCAGCTGTAAGGACTGTATGCCAACCACTTACACTTGAAGTGAATAAATTATTTGAAATTCATTATTGATGTGAACAACTCTCCAAGATTTAAAGCACCAGTCCATTTTCTGTGCTGAGATTCACATGGAATTTTAACAAGTTCAGCACTATCCTCCGTCATAAATTCGTACAGCAAACTGTTATGCAAATAGCTAGAGTTCAGGGATTGGCGAGCCGTGCACAGAAAATTATGCTTCAGATGACAAAGTGCCCGTGAGTTAATGGTTCTTTACATTTAGTGACAAATTTGTTCCTGATTTACCCCAGAGTGACAGACACAGGGTAAAAGGGGGACATCAGAGACTGAAAATACCATTTGTGTGTCAAGGATGTTAGCAACCTGGAGTGGTGATAGGCACTGGTGTCTACAGGATATGAAATTGAGTTGATGTGATGTCATTTTGGCTCTACTGTAACCTGGTTATCTCTTGCCAAGACTTCATGTATGATTAGTCAGCTCGGAGAGGACAGCAAGCCTTATCAGGCACACTTCCTGACATTCCTGTCAACTTAAGAAATGTGGTTAAGGAATTTAAGATGAGGTGTCACATCTTCATATCAAATCCCATTGAGTCACCACCTACAAGTTTGAAGACTCCTTCTAAAAATATTAATGAAAAGGAAAAATGAAGTTTGGGCTGGGTTTGACCTTGTAGTGCACTTTACAAGCTACATCTCTCTAAGTTAGTGTCTTTATTACGCATACATTTTCTTTGAATACCCAGAAAATAATTGCTATACAAGCTGTGGAAAAATAATATTAATTAATACTAATATGAAGGCATGTTCTGAGTTAGCTGATTTCTAGTCTGTAGAATAAGGCAACCTTTTATGTGCCTGAGCAATTTTAAAAGAATCTCCTTGTGTAAAAACCTTACCATCCCATATATTTAACAAGGACTATACTTGGAATGGTTAATAGACAGATGAAAATACTAAGCATAACAATATTTTTTCATCTCTTCAAAGCAAAATTTTGTACAATGTAATAGTCACACTGTATACAGACTCTTTCAAGTTTCTTTTCAAAAGCAAGTTAACAGCATGCTATTTTCATGCCATTACATTTGTCCAACTGCACAATTTGTATTAATAAAGGCAGTTGCATTCACTTCCTTGCAGTGGGGCTCAAAGTTAAAATTCATTTCTAAGTTGAAAAGATTCCTGATATGCTGCAGACCAAAACACTGCATAAACAAGGCACACTAAAAGATCTGTCTATAGACCACCATCTGGAAGACTGAACATGCATAAGTACCCAGTTTTTCAGCCATTGCCAAGTAATTCTTCCAAGAATTTCAGGGCCTGGAAAGGTCCAAAGAGTCTTCTCAGGCAGCATACAACTGCTTCGCAACCCTTAGAGAGAAGCTTACAGTCCGAAATCCTGACAGATAAGGTACACATTCCTTCAGTAACAGTTTTTCTGCTTAATATTTATAAATATATCTGTATTGAATATGCTGCCCAGGGAAAACTGATTCTACATGGCACAAGCATTCATGTCTCCTTCATTTAGAGATGATTCTGGTGCTTGCAGTGCAGGTCCAGAAGACATGTAGACTGTGTAAGCACATCTGAAAACAGATACAGAAGAGTGTAACTGGCTGCAAGAGCCCTGTTAAAAGGAACATAGAGCTATAATTACATTATAACCTTTGCCCTTTCTGTTACTGAGTAGAGCAGCAAGAAACTTCTTTTTACAACTTGTCTTATTTATTTGGTTGATTTCACCTTTCACCAAAAAATTACTGTTTGGCTGAATAGTCCTACAAGAGCTGACCGCTTTTCCAAGATCAGTTTGTGACGTTTGAGAATGTGTACCCTGAATTCTTGCTTCCAGATTTAAATGCRCTGCTTAATAAGACACAAACAGGAAGAATCAGTGGGAACACTTTTAACAGACCAAGTGACTTAGACCTTTAACTCTATCACTCTTCTCATGACTATGAAATGTTAAACAAGAGCATCTGTGACCTGTATGTTCAGCAAGCTAAGTCCATGAAGCTCAGAAATGTCCTCTGCTTGCCTTGAAGAACTGTCCAGCAACCATAAGAATTTCTCTTCAAGAAAAAATGGTAAGTTGTAAATCTTTTTGTGCACAACAAGCACAGGGATTGACAACTGCCTCTTTATCAAATTCTCATGACTATTTCAGAGTAGACAAAGACAAACATAAAAGAAGAAAAGGTTTAACACCTCAGCTATCTTGAGCTGAGTTATAGAAACCTTTGGTGATTCAGAGAGAAACATTTATTGCTAGTGTACAGCCTTCAATCTGAAACTATGTAAAACTTTAGTTGACTATGAAGATTATGAATCATCTGAAAGTCTTCTCCCGTGGAACAATAATTTAATTGGGTAGATCTCTCAGTCTATAAGCAAGCACGAGAAGAGAGCAATCGATGTATTCTCTAGACTACAGCATCATTTCCAATTTCTTCAACCTAAACAGGTCCAAGCATACCGCTAGATCTCTCCTGCTTGGATATGACAGCCGCGTTGATTTTAGCTGAAACATTCTGTTTTTTCTGGGGATAGACTTCTACCTCTTTAGAAGCTGGATATTTATATGTTAATATTATCCTTAACAGTGATACTCAATTTCAACCTGCCTCCACAGTTTCTCGTCACCTACAACATCAATATTCCCACCAGAGAAAAGGTTAAGCACAAGGCCACTGTCAATGCCTTGCAGTCCCGCAGGCCCTGGAGCAAGACTGAGAAATAAAACCACCACTCTAAAATAACCCACTGGTACAAACACATATGACCCCGGTATAGATATGTGCTGTGTGGTCATAAGTCCCAGGGCTTCATGTCTAATTAAGTAATTATATCAACAGATGCTTGGCTGGTAAATGATGATGATCTCTCTTTCTGAAACTGTCCCACAGAGGAAGAAAGAAAGACTGTGGCAAGAGATACAGGTTTCTCCTGTAGATGTTCCTATGATAGAAGCAAGCAAAAATCATATTACGGGACAGTGATTAAGATGTGGAAGGTGATGAATATGGGAGATGAAAGTTCCTAGTAGTGGAGCTTCAGTTCAGGTTAAGATTTAGTTCACCCAAATGTTAGTGCCTGCACATTAGGTGTTTGGATTGTGCATTGCCCAGACTGCCTCCACAGTAAAGCAAGAGAGATAGGCAACCCCAAAGGGCAAAACACCTCCTAGAAAGAGAATTATCCAAGAGCAGAGGAAGGGATTCTCTTCCAGGAATTTACTATTTGTCTCCTTTGATGATGGAGCATGTTGAAAGGTGTCAGAACAAGCTATTAGCCACTGATTTCTTGCTCTAGGATTTCAAGGGCAATTTTTATATCTGAACATCTGGCTTGGGCTTATCTCTTATTCTTAAAGCAAGACCACTCATTAGAGTGGAAATGATACTTCTTAATATTTGCATTTTTAAAAGTATATTTATAGGATAAAGTAGCTGATGATCAGTGCATAATGCAAGGCCAGTCTGTGGCACTTAGCTTTGCGTGAGACAACATTAAGAGCTTATATCGACCCTGGTCTTACTCTTATCGAGGTCAATGATGACAAGGAAAAGAAGCTCAGGCCCAGATACAGCAGCCATCGAGTCCTTGCCATTGTCTCAAAGGAAGAGACAGTTGCCTTCTAACCTTGCTCTCTTGTAAAAATTTCGTTGCTCTTATCACTGGACATTTTGATTTCTATTTCACCCCCAAATTTTTCTGAAATAGTTTCCTCTTCTACCATTGACCCAAGTGATTGCTTATGCATTTTACTGTGTCTTCAAACAGCATTCAAGTTCCAATAAGCAAACAAACAAACCAACAACCAACCACAGAAATAACAAATAAATAAATAGGACATACTGACTGATCTAGGTCAACAGAGCTTAGTCGTAGTCCATGGGAAGTGTCATGACAGAAAAGAGTTCCTGCTCCAGCTGGTCTGCTTTTGATGGTCAGGAACGAAGAAAATTATTTGACCCTCTCTTGAACACACTTCCTGTTCACAGTAATAAGTCAAATATGAATGTTCGTATTCTATTTCACTGAGGTGAGATTAGAAGAAGATGCCTGGAGACGGGGCCTTCTACAAGACAGAAGAAACCAAGCAAGCCACAGGAAAAATGGAAACAAGTGGAAAATTTATGGGGATAGGGAGGGAGCAATTGAAATAGAATGCTAAAATATGTACATAGCATCTATTTGGGCAGGGATACATACTGGAATATGACTTTCTAAATATGCAGCTTTCACCTTACCAGAATTATTTTAATTGTCAATTATCCCTTTTGAAAATGGGTGGGAGTGCCACGCATCTTTACCTAAGAAGAAAAATAAGTTATTATACATTTTATAGTCATAAGCTGCCCTGCAAATCCCTGTAATTAAATGGAGGGCTTGCTTTGTAGATTCCAAGAGCTTTGTCATTCTAGCTTCTGCTCTTTTCTCTGGGAAAGGTTAGCCAGACCTCTAGCAAAAGGACGTTTGTTTTTCCACAGATGGGAAAAGAAAGAACCTCAGGGTCTTGGCCAGACATTATTATGCTGTTATCCATTCCTGACTCCTGATTTCTTTGAACAAGGTCTTCCCAGGGTGTTTACACCCAACCTATCCCCTCCGGGAACGTCGTCATCATGTGTGTGTCCTGTAAAACACACTAGTTTTTCCTAAACACATTCTAGTTCTGCTATTTTTGCTGGGCCTTTGACAATGTGTCATCTTTGAAATGTCATTGCATTAACCTTTTGCTGTGTTTGGGGTGCCAGTGTCAACTGCAGGCGCCTCTGGAAGGATGTGCATTTGATTGGCAAAGACAGGATGATTGACACCGGGCTAGTCTTCTGTCAAAGCTCAGGCATATCATGGCGTGGCAAAGCCATTCTGCTCAGTGCCACCCATCCCCAGCACCTGCCATGTTGGTGCATTTCAGCCCACTGTCAAGGACGGCCAGTGACTGGTATCAGTGATGCACCATCAAAAGCAAACCTCCCAGTGACCAGTGACAGAAAACCTCTACTTGGGACAGCAAAAAAAAATTGACATTTTAATTCTATCTGACTGCCCAGCTATTTGTATATTTACACATACATGCACACTCTCACCTAGTTGATTCTTCAGTACAAAAATGTAAGCTTTGAATAATTAATATGTAAGGCCTGATTCTTCAGTCTTTATTTTTTCAATCTAGAAAGTAAATGGGAGTTTTCCTAGATACCAGTCCTGCAGATTAAGTCTAATCAGCAACTCTGATTTGGATACCTGCAAAGTTTTAACATGTTCTTGCTTGTCAGCCTTATACTTAACTTACTGCTTTAAAACTGAAGATATGGCTGGGAATAATTACAAAAATATTTAAAGAGGAGKATAATTACTCAAGTAATTTGTCTTTTAAAATTAACAACGTGCTCTTATCTATTGGCCTAAAAACCTATGTGAAATTTTTGTACTATTCAGAAAAGTCATTCTCTCACCTTCTTAAGTGAGAGGGTTCATTTGCATTCACTGATCATCTCATTACATTTTGCCTGTAGTCCTTCCTGTAATTTCAGTTGGATATGCTATTCTTCTCTCTTAACACCTTGGGTGGCAGGCCACGGTATTAAAAATGTGGTGCTTCTCAGTTGCATCTAACAGCCAGTGTTTCCATTCTGAATATGTGAACCAATGATTAAAAATCTGTAGATTCCTGATTTTGTGCCTCGTAGCTCAATGTATTTTTAGAAGATGTGAGGTTTTAGAAGCATCCCAGGTTTAGCTTTTAACATGTGTGTCCATTTCCAATGAGAAGTTTTCTTCTATTACTGGCTGTGTTTCCTTTTTTCCTTTAGAAAAAAAAAAAATGTTTCATCAAACTTCTTACAGGAACAAATTGATTTCTGGAGAAAATGCCAGGAATCCTTACTCAAGGTTGGAGTGAAGGCAACAGAGACATATATGCACTTAAGTAAAACACTGTTGCAATCTACTCAATCAGGAAAGTTCACTTGATTTGGAAAGGATGTTAGGTTTTCCCCATCCCACGGATTTCCACAGATGGAGGCTTTTACTCTGTTACAGAGTGAAACTGATGACTACAACCTTGGCTAATTTCTCACAATGGAATTCTGGTTTTGTACTTTTCTTTATTCTTTCTTCTTTTCTGCCTCTGGATATCTTCTGCTCATGTTGTCTCATGCCACTTCTCAGCCATACTTGCTGTCTCCTTCCTTTCCCCAGTTTTCTGTCGACTTTCCATTGCGTGGTTCCTATCCATAGACTCCATCTCTTAAAGACAGTCTCTAACTATAAGTTTATGTTCTTACTGCTTGACAAAACTTTATCAAATAATATTAAGCTACTGCATCAATTTCTGCTTTAACTCATCCCCTCTGATGCAGTATTGAGATGTTTATAACTGCTTAATCTCTCAGGGCTGTTTTCAATAAACTCTTTGCTGAGCTTTTCTCATCATGCCCTTCATGTATCCTTGGAGACCTTCAGACATCCTCCCCACCACAAAGTCATATTTCTCTTTGCTTTTCTAGCATTATCATTCATTAGTTCTTTCCTTATGTCTGTCTTTAGCACTATCTTTTTCCCCTCAGCGAAATGCGTAATACACCTCACTTCAGTGGCAATGGCTCGGAAATTTATCTCTGCTAGATGCCATCCTATCTCATCTTCATCCACACAATCCTGTATCATAGCCTGTCTCCAACAGAAAACAAGGCCCTCATATTTCCTTAAACATTTTTTACCACTTCCATATTACCTATTTTCCACTTTGCCACTATTTTCACTGACATTGAGACTCATAAATCGAGGATAGTCTTTGACTTCCTCTCCAACCACACATCCAGGCTGCATTACAATTCTACCACATCTGTCTCCAGATCATATAGACAATCTCTCTGTTTCTGACAAAATCTCACATCTGAGGGAGCTGGGCCTGTTCAGTCTCAAGAAGAGACAACTGAGAGGGGACCTCGTCAAAACCTATCAGTATCTGAAGGGGGGTGTCAAGAGGAGCCAGGCTCTGCTCCATGGTGCTGAGCAGTAGGACAAGAGGCAATGGGCAGAAACTGATGCACAGAAAGTTCCACCTGAACACAAGGAAGAGCTTCTTTACTGTGCAGGTGACCAAGCACTGGAACAGATTGTCCAGAGAGGTTGTGGAGTCTCCATCACTGAAGATATTCAAGAACTGTCTAGACACATGTGCTCTGGGATGACCCTGCTTGAACAGAGAGGCTGGACTGGATGACCCCACTGGTGTTTCCTTTCAGCCTTAATCATTCTGTGATTCTGCGATCAAAAATTCTGAACCATCCCCTGCTTTGACACCCACTGCACCCACCCTCCTCCTCCTCGGTTCCCCTGACATTCAAATCATTACTTCTGCATCAGCAGCCAATTCTCACATGGCAAATCCTTCTCACAGTTTGGAGTTTCTGTTTTAAATCTCTTCCCCAAAGTCCTCCTCCCCCATATCAAATTGCAGTTGTTCCAGTCTTTGCTGTCAAAGCCCAACCAATGCCTTCTTAATGCTCCATCCCAATTTTTTTGCATTGCCCACACTGTACCCTACTGACTGCCCACTGCCATTGCCTCCTCTCTTTTTAATATTGCCTCTGTAGGCAGTGGATGCCTGAAATGCTGTTCAGAGTCATTACCCACTTCTCCTTTGAGCACAAAAGCAAATAACGAGTTGTGGCATGGTTATTTGATATATAGTCTATTTACGTACTGATAGACAGCTAATTGCTTTCATACTTACTGGTAATAGTTCTGTTTTGCCTTTTCACACCTCTCTCCATTTCACCTGCTCCAAGTATCTCTTTTTTTGTGACAGGGAATGTGTAGACCTGTAATGTCAGAGACCATTTTGTAAATTTGAAGCAACTTTGTAATACCGTATTACTAGGTAATAAAACCACACGTATGAGTCATAATTTGTCATGCGCTTGATATCTTCCTACATTTTTCATCCCTTCCCAAAGTTCTTCCAAAAAACTTAAATAACTACTTCCTTGTTTAAAATATTTATTTTAAAAAATCAACATGAACAGACTAAAAATGTATGTGATTATACTTATTAAAGATCTATAGCCTAACTATTACAGGAATTACAGTTACTACTCTCATTTGTATGTCATACTTACTAATAGCATAAATACAGATTGGGTCAAAATTCTTCCATGCAGCACAGCTCATTAAAAATCTTATAGAAAAGCTTTTGCACTGACATAAAATTTAACAAACACTGGAGAGAAACTCTAATTCACCTCACTGTTCAAAGAAACTGCATGGTGTTTAATTCTCATTTAATGGTGTTTAGAGATATTGATTGAGCACGGCCTTACTGTTTAACTGGGGCACCTCTGAAGGCAACTGTTGTTCGATATGTTGAGACTGCATTTTTCACATGGAACATATTCGGCGGTTGTCCCACTGATTTAAGTAGTTTGGAAGTAGTTAGTATGAGCAATGAAGTGTGTAGTGGGAAGGACAGTCTCTAGGTCTAACAGTTTATCACTGCTAGATAATTTTTCAGGATTCAAACAGTCTGTCACATCCCAACTACGAAGTGACTTGCTTTTACGATGCCGGCCATAAGAGTGTATTGCTGTGCTGGTGGTAAAATACACACACAGATGATTAAGGACCGATATCTATGTATAGGGGAAGATATCATCTGTTGAGGCACTAGTAATGATGAGCTCTGTGATAATCTGACAGACTCAAGATATCCGCGAAGACTTCCTGGAAATGAAATATAGTGTGGATGCAGTGGCTCTAAAGAGATTTCAGATAGCCTGTAATTCAAGAGGGGAAGATCTCTGCCTCTTAGGCATGGCAGAGGCAGGAGACTTTTTGTAAGGCATTTGGTGGGTTCCTGCTGCTAGCTGTCTTACTACCCATGTTTTAGAGAGCCCATAGGACTTTCAAGTTCTCTTATCATTATTTAAACACAACTAACAGAAACAATTCCTTCTTTTTCCCCTTCCCATTCACTATATATCTGACTGAGGGACAGTACAATGAACTTATACACATTTATCCTGAAATGGATATTTTGCAAAATATACAATAATTTGAGCTGATGGAAGGTACATTTTTTGTTCTAGAACATGATAAAACAGCTTAAAAATTTCCTCTGGTGAATGATACGAAATGTTCTGGGGTTTATTGTGTTTTTAGTGTCTTGTGTTTTACTAGTGTCACAGAAAAAAACAGCCTTTATGCTATTCCAGAAGAGATTTTTATATATAGTCCCATAAAAACATGTGATGTTTCACAACATGGAAAACACTTGCTTCATCAATCACACAAACCAAATCCACCTCCAAAATGTTGAACATATCTGAATAGTTCCTTGTCTTGCTTTAGACTAACATTCATAAAATCAGGTATCAAGACACGAAGAAGTTTAAACTAAAGTGTAAATCACACGATACCCAGACAGTTAAAGGCCATCCCTAAATTAAAACCAACTTTCACGTACCAGCTACTCTGGTACTCTCTCATGCACTGAGTGATGCATTGTTTGCCCCTCCTTGGACCTTATTAGCCAGTTCCAGCAAGGAGAGGAGCAGAATATTCTTGAGAAGCCAGAAGTGAGAGTTGAATACGGCAACATAAACTTAAGTCTTGGTGGGTTTTTTTGTTGTTCATTGCTTTCTTTCTGTAAGACGGATATCTCCACTCTGAATTGTTCGTCTCTATCATACTTCAAAGTAAATCACATTTACTTTTGACATTCACTTACTGTAGGTTCATTGCCTGACTATCGCCCACCTCATGGCACACCTTTGTACAGTGACACTCCTTGAATATATTGCAACATTGTCATTGATGTTAAAGACTCTTGGTCTAATCCTCTTTTCTCCATACCTCACTTTCCTCCTGTGTCCCCTGTGTCTTCTGCTGAACAGCATGTATGGACTTGCTGTTCCCTGCACCTACTGTGTGGCACTCTGCTCCCCACGCCATCCCAGCTTTGGACTGCTGCTTTTGGTTTCTCTAGTACCTACCTGCCTGTTTCTTGGTCCTCTTACTGAGGCTCCACATATCACCCATCATCCATGATCCATCCATCCTTCCCTTCTATGCCAATACCCCTTTCCCCCTGCCACCCTACCGAAAGAAATGGGTGTCCTTAGCTGCAGCTACAGTTTCCTCCACAGAGCCTTCCTATTCTTTGTGGTAACTCAGCCCCCCACCTCCTCCATGGCCCCTTGGCGTTTGGCACTCAGCTGCAGCTCGGGTTACTGCATATTTCCCATCAGGGAATTAAGCTCTTCAGAGGCAACACATGCCAAATTTTTTTCACACTAACAGAGTGCTCTCTCTATAAGTTTGATCCTCATCAGATAGGACTATAAATACCTGAAATACTGGACAAACTTGTGAGACCATTTTTGGATTACATAGTCTACAGGATTAGACTTCTTGCAAGATTTCCAGAACTTCCTGGTTGGCTGAGTGTAAATATTTTAAAAATAACATCTTACAGTATTTCAGTGTTTCTGTTTCCTCTATTGGTCAAAAACAGGAAATGCAGAAGCATGTGAATCTCAGGTTCTACTAAACTTCGGAAAAAAAGGTTCAGAGACAGAGAGCACTTTAAAAAATAAAGGACCAGATTAGAAGTCGGTTTCTATTTTCACCTAACCAGTTCACCCATCTGCTTTAACCATCCTTCAAAAACAACGCTGACTGGAGTATTTTGCATATTTGTAATGTCTGAGAGATAATAAGCAGAGAGCAGGCTGGTTCCAAAATAGGCTCGTGCTCCTTGTGTAACCTGGTGAGTGAACATCTTGACATGCAATTATTTGTTTTTTCCCTCTTTACTAGTGCAAAACATTTGAGTAGCCAGGTTTTAATTTATTTCCATTTACAATGTTACCTAAGGACATTTCTTATCTGAGAAAAGCATTACCATTCGAAAGAGCATTTTCCCTCTTTTAATAGCTGCCTGTTCAGTGCTAGTTACCTTATTGCATATATAAAGTTAGGACTGTTTCTTCTTGTGTGTATCACCGATCAACACTGAGTTTCATCTGCCGTTTTATTGCCACTTTCACAGCTCTAAAAAATGAGCACCTAACCTTTACCTTATCATTTATTCCTCTGAAAATGTATTCTGCAAATCTACCAGTTAACTCTTTCCCTTCACACTATCATCATACTACAAGCTCAAGCATAGCACCACCATGGAAGACATTTGCTCCCAATATTTTAACCCATGTTTCCAATTAGCCTACCGAACTTCTTTTTTTTTTAAGCTTTAGAATTAGGTTTTCCTCTTTTTATTCTCACTTTGAAATTTTAAGGCTTACATTTCATAGAACTTGAACCCTCCTGTCCTGTTGCCTTTTCTGACATAGGATCCAGCCTTGGTAAGTTATGCAATGGGGATAGTGCAAAACAAGGACAAAAGAGAAGCTCTGCAGCTGTTACATCCATTTTTGGTTTTGTGGTTGTAATTTCACCTTCCTCAAACCAGAAAACATTTAAGATCAGACACTATCTGTGCTAATTTTCTGAGGCCTGGTTCAGAAATTACCTGTTCTCTATCACCTGCTATGGAAAAAGGATGCTAACAAAAATGTGTATAAAACTCAGCTAAAGGTTTAATGGAGTTTGAATAGACTGATGTTCCCTTGGCACTTTTCCTGAAGTTGGTTTGGTACCAGTTGTTGTTTGGTACCAGCTGAAGTTGATTAGTATGCCAGTTCACATGGTGCAAGCTGAGGACATTGCTTTCCAGATGTGCTTTCTCACCTTAGAACACCTGGCAAGCTGGTGACTTCTGAGCCAGAGGCTCCCTTCCCTTCCCTTCCCTTCCCTTCCCTTCCCTTCCCTTCCCTTCCCTTCCCTTCCCTTCCCTTCCCTTCCCTTCCCTTCCCTTCCC
>JACAXG010000021.1:6963613-7028159 GCA_018881555.1 Amblyornis subalaris | reverse complement strand
TCCCTTCCCTTCCCTTCCCTTCCCTTCCCCTCCCCTCCCCTGCCACTGGGGATGAGTGAATTGGGGGATCAATACTGTGCACAGTATTCGAGATGCTCGTACACATGGGTTTGCTGAGCAGTTGAATGATCATCATGTTATATGTGAAGTCTGGACAGGATTTGAAGTCCATGCCAATCACTTTATATACTTTTCTTWAGCATTTTATTGCTCAGACACTTGGTGTTGTGAACTCCTTCTGAAGCTCCTCACATGCAGTTTGTTTTTACATTCCTGAGAAACTCAAACCAACAACATGCTTTGCTACCTTGGTATCCACTGCTTTTCTAAACAATTTACAAATATACAATAACTTACAAATAAGCTTCTGTGAGACTTCACTGGAAATATTATTCTGTTTAAAAAATTTACTGTGTTTCCTAACCTTTAATCATAAGGGGGTAGAACTCTTTTCATACAACTTATTTCATGTCAACTGAATTTCTTAAGAGCCTCTGCTGAGCGACATTGTTGAAAATGAAAACCAAAAATTTATCAGCTGACCTCCTCTGTGCACATCCTCCATGGCCTCTCCAAGGGACTTGAATAGATTTGCAAAGGATGGCTTCCTAACCACGTGTGCCGTGCATATATGGATCCAATTCTGACCCTGTGCCCGGGGGTGCTGATGTGCTGCAGGCAGAAGCAGAACCAGACTGTTGGAAACAAAACTGAAGATATTTGCTGCTGTCTTAAAGTAAGTAGGTGCTGATGTTTCAGAGGTAAAAATACGTAAGTGTCAGTGACAGTGCTGTTGTTTGAAAACTGCATTAACTGGATCATGTTGAAGAGACGTGCCCTCACCAAGAGACAGTAACACTGGACAGTATTCAACAGTCAATAAAACATTTACATGGAAATGAAATTTTATGAGATGATGATCAGGCCTGAATTTTTTGAACAACTTGTTAATCACCCAGATATTAAACAAACAAAAAGAGTGATCAAAAATGCACAATATTTAAGTAATTAATACAATGTCTTTCAAAGAACCTCGCAGAGCTTTAGCAAACTTCTTGCACACAGATGTTCTCCTTTGGACATGGTATAAACACCTGAATGTGAATTCAAAGGTTAATATCGTTACAAATATTAAAAGCACCAGCAGAGATTTGAATGAAATGTGTTTTCAACCATAGGAAAGGTTTTTTTGAAAAATATATAATAAACACCCATTCTTACATAATTGATGGTAGTAGCTAATATTGCTCTCATTATTATTGTCATTTAATTATAGTGCAATTCTCTCCAATATTTTTTTGATGTAATTTAACTAGTTATATGTCATTTGATAGTATTACAAAATGTGCCATTACACAAGCAATTGACAGCTATGCTGTTTTAAAAAACATTGGCTACCCAACAGCATAATTTATACACATGTGAAAGAAAGTCCTAATGCAAAATGTATCTTTGCTAAATCACTGCAAAATAAAGTTAAGGAGAAGTTCTTCAGCCACAACTGCATCCTGTTTTAATAGATTAGGGAGACTAGGAAGTCTGGATTTTATTTGTAATTAATGTTAAGATCGGAAGGGTTGTCACCTCAACTCATCTTCCACTAATGCCCATCTACAAATGTCTTCCATGGTTCCTCGTGTATCACCTATCACTATACTAGAGAAAGGGACAAATACTGACAGTAACACTACTGAAGTGTACAAAAGATTTGTGTCTACAGCCCAAGCTCCAGCCAGGGGTAAGGTTTCTGGTGAATTTAAAGGACCATAGATCAAGACTTCTTAGAAATCACAGAATATGTAAGAAACCATGTTCAAAAGTGCAAGTGTTTCTGAGCTAGCCGGAGAGACAAGTCCAAATTCGATCCTTACTTCCCAAATTAGCTGCAGACTTACTCTGAGGCTATGCAGAAGCAGCTTTGGTGACAAGAGTTTCATTCTGTGCATGACTAAAATACAGATATTTCAAATTTTCTCACAAGGAACTATTTGACAAACACTCAAGGTCATTCATAATACCGCATTTTGACGTTAATGTTTGCATTTGTGCTGTAATAAATAATCTATTGTATTAGAGAAAATATAATACAAAAGCAAAAAATCATTTCAAGTGAAAAATGAAACCCCAACAATGTTAAAATGGATTATTTTGACAATTTCTCCTTGGTTTTCTTTGAAAAGAAAATTCAGGTGAAACCAAGTTCAACATTTGTTGAACACGTGCAATTTGGTTTCAGCAGAACCGTGACTTCTCAAGGAGGTAGTTCGTCACAAATCCTTCTCGCCAATTTATGACATCCCTCTTGGCCCACAGATGTCCCTCCCTCCCAGGCCTCTCTGGATGGCAGCAGCCTTTCAAGTGAGGGGCTGGTGCTCCCTGCCTGCCAAGCTCACAGTGATGTGACTGTGCTTTCTCATCAACATTTGCGCCTTTGGGCCATCACTGAAGCTTGCATTCAGAACACCCACTTCTCCTGAGAGAAGAGAGCAGCACTTCACAGCAAAAATAGCCTTCTTCAAAAGCAAGACACAGCAAGAAATGCCATCCTGATCCTCAAGAAAAGCCTGGAGACTTTCTCATCGTGAGCATGGCTGAGAACGTTGGGTAGAACTTCATGTTCCTGGGACTTGCAGGAAGAGGCAGTAGTGTCACACTCGCATTGTCACTAAAAATAACTGACACGTGAAAATAAACAAAACACCACTTTGCCTGATATCTTTTAACAACAAGATGAATACTTGTGCAGTAGGTGGTAAGCTGAAACACATCATATTTGATATGAGAACACTTAACTTCATGGTGACTGAGACAATAACGCTACGCAATCATGTCTCTAGGGTCTAATTTGACTGTAAGACTTAAATAACAATTCTATATCCCACTTGAACTTTAATGTTTTCTGCTCAGTGGGAATGCAGCAGAAACTTCAAAGTTTGGAAAGCGTGTGCAAAAGCTGCATGCTCACTTGTAAATGTCTTCTTTGACATCTGGCAGAGTCTCTGTAAAAACTCAGGGCCAGTGTAATCAGGAATAGCATTTGGTCCTTAAATATTGGTCAGGAAATGAACTTTTCAACACCCACATTTCTGTCAGTACTGAGAATGTGCTTTAATTTTTTAAGTTAAGGGGTAAACAAAAATTGCTAAAAGTGTTCTATAAATCAGCTCACTAGCCATACATGGTGAATAGTTCCACACACACAGTTGAAAAAGGCATATATCAGATACAGGCCAGTTAATTTTGGCAGTACTGAAAAGCTTAAAAAAGCATAGAGCGCACTGTGTTGCAATAATTTTGCTTTTGCAGTGTACCCTGACTGGATAAAGGGAAGCTGTACTTCTAGCTGATGGGAAGCTGGATTTATAGTTTTTTACTAACAGCTTACTGGGGGGAGAGAAGAATAATAAAGCTAGGCAGAGTAGCTGAAAAAAATTTAAAATAAGAAGAAATATTTGTAAGTGTATGCTTATCCAAGAAGTGCTGTCTGTTCTGCCCTTTGGCCAACCTTCTGCAGACATTCAAATGGAAAGAAACTGTGTGAACGCTGAGTGAGATAAGAGTACATAGTCGAACATATATTTGAACTGGGATAGTTTATGTGGAATTTTCAAGTCAGAATAAGAAGCAAGGTGACTTGAGACCTGAGGGTTAGTCCAGATTTTTTGTCATCTATTTCACAGTATCTTTCTTTTTGCCTGCTGAAGAAATGAATGTCCACACGAGCAGATGAGCAGCAAATTACATTCCTGCCTTGCTTTGGATAGTCTTAAACAATTGCATGAAGTAAGCATTAACTTGAAAATGTTCTCCCCAACTTCAATTTTTATTTGGTTTTCTTAGCAAAACATCCCATACCAATCCTAGGCTCCCTTTCCTTCACAGTCAGACCCCCCCTGCTCTTTTATTTCTCTTCTGAAGTTATCTGAATCTAAGTGATATCACTTATGAAGGATGAAGCAAAAAACTACCTCTCCATCTCAGTGCAAAACACTAACACCCATCATCAAAACTGTTAGGGCCAAATGAAAATCTGGTTATGAAAGATAAAAATGGGTAATGAGCTAAGCAGTTTGAATTAAATGATAGGCCTTTGGAAAAYGTTGCAAGCAATATTTTACTTATTACTACCGAACAAATGTTCTCTAGTAATAAGAGAGAACTAATGCAATTGGGTTTTTAGATCATGTGGAATGATGAACTGAGAGACTTGAATTAGAATTAGACCTTGAATTTCTTGAAGTCAAAAACTTGAGAAAGTTTGTCTTTCAAGTCAAAAGTGGGAACAAACCCTGGCTAAATAAAGACAAAGATAGTGCCATATGATCAGAGAACAGAAAATACAGTAAATTAAAGAAAAAAAAATAATATTTTGGTCAATATTGGTTCATCAACCTAACCTTTAAAGTTTGCCAGGTTTTAGAACAGGTTTTGAATGAACAGATAAATAAAGACATGGAGGTGAAGGAAATATTGCATACAGTGCAGGAGGATATATGTAATAAAAGAAGGGAGATCTAGGCAGACCAGCTTAATAGTTTCCTTTGATAAGATAGCTGATTTTCTAGACAAAGGAAAAGGAGTCAATGTCATCTATCTAGACTTCAGTAATACGTATGGTATGGTGCCACATGGGAAATTATTTGTTAAGCTGGAGAAGATAGGATTAGTAGAGGAATTGAAAGATAGGTAAAGACTGTCTCAAGGAACGACAGCAAAAGATAGTGTTGAAAGGAAAAGTAACGTGAGGGTTACCAGTTAGCAGTGGAATTCTTTATGGATCAGTCTTGTGTCTGATCTTCTTATTTCAATTAAGATCATGACACAAATATTTGGAATGTGGCGATATTGCATAGGTTGGCACTATCAATACACAGGAGAGAAGGATATCATGCAGAAAAAGGCTGGATGACAGTAAGGACAGGTGTAGTAGGAAAGGGATGAGAAGCAGTATTTTGAAGATAATGAAGCTAGTCACTTATCTCCAAATGAAGATAATGCATTTGGAAACTAATAACAAAAATTAGGAATCAGTTAGAAAAGACTGAGCTAGAGGGGGACCCCAGGTTAGCTGTCACACTACAGCTGAGAGCAAGCAGTGAGATACTGCAGTAAAAAAGGGCACACAAGGAATGTGTCAGGAGGTGTATTTTAAGTGAATAAAGGAGGACTAGCTCCATTATGAAGATCCTTGGTGAGACCTCACAGTAAGTGTTAATACAGTCCTGTTAAACAGTCTCAGGCAAGAGAAATCAAAACAGGACCACGTGCAGAGGAGGGCTAACCAAAATGATAGAGAAAATAAAGACTAAACCAACAAGTACTCAGTCAGGGATACATGTAAATACTGAGGCTGTCATTAGAAAAAAACCATGTGTATCTCAGTTCACATTCAGGACATAAGCTTTCTTCTTCAAGCCTGTAGTAAGACTCTGGCCCTTTGTGTATCCTGTGTGATGGATATTATCAGCAGTCAGTGCTAACAACTGGTCAGATTGCAGGGAGCTACTTACATCTTTCAGGGAACTTGTCCCATTACATATATATATATATATATATATATATATAACATTTAGACTTCAGTGTTAGCCCATCAGGTAGGGATCTTCTGTTTGTCTCAGTTTTGTATACTGCCTCCTGATAAGGAACTCTGGCACTCCAGCACACCTTTGTGATCAAATGAGTAACAGAAGCAAAAGCAATAGTGTGGTATACAGCAGTCAGGGACCTGTTTTGGAGCCCTGCCAGTGGTCATCTACCGGCCAAGACCAATGCCCCACATCTCTTGCTAACCACACACCTCATTCCACACCAGCCTTACAAGGTATCAGTTTTGTACTCACTGGTATTACAAGCTCTTACCTCTCTCAAAGCAATACAAAGACGACAGATTATCCAAACAATCCGATTCATCTTTTCCATAATCCTGACCTGGATAGTGATGTTGTAGGTGATTTGCTATTAAAACACCCCAATTAGCAATTTGGAAGCATGTCAGCAAGGTTTCAAGCCTTGAAATAGGATCTTAGTACTTCATAATGAACATGTGCAGCCTTGCATCTGAAAAACAATTCCGCAAACTTTAATAAGAAAGAGTAGTAGAAAAATGACCTTGAAAAACCCTCCATAAAGTTTGTGGAACAAAACCCCTTTTGCCTTGCTTTTAAATATATCCCACTGAATTCTACCAGAGGAAGGAATTAGCATTTCAGGTCCACAGGCTCTTCAGAAGACAAACACCTATTCCTTCCAGCTGTAACATCTGGAAGTTCTGGGCTGTATTCTGCTATAGATTTTCAGATTGTTTTCTCTGATACGGGAAGTCCAAAATTGCTGCTGTGGTATATCCTACAGTCTGTCACACAGCAGTAGATGAAAGCAGGTTTGGTGTAAAATGACTGAGTGTAGAATTTACTTACATGGATGTTTTGCCATGTTAGGACAAGTACCCCAAATGTCTGTGTCATTTAGGGCTTAGGTTGTTCCTGAAACAAGCTAGTCACATTTAAGTATATTCTTTCCATTTAATCACTGTAAGCAGAAGTCCAGATATCCAGCTTTTTTCCCTGCCATTCTCTTGGCAGCATTTTTTTTTGCAATTTAAGAAATCATACAGAGATAATTAATAGGCTATAAAAAATCCAAGGACTTAGATTATCATTTCCCTTGTTTTAAAGATAAGCCATTGCAAAGAAAAGGATGGGAGTGCAAAGACAGCATTCTCAAGAGAAGTGAACTGAGATGACATCCTGTGGAAAAAAAAAAAATGCCTTTTAGGCATGATCTCAGTTAAACAATCCTTTTAGGTCATTTTGTTAGACTAACAAATTTTACAGCAAAATTAAATCAGACAACAATAATTTGTCATCATTCAATGAAACAAGCCAGGAAAGAGGGGAGTTCCCGTGTTTATCCAAAGAGACAGCTGTATTCAATGGATTTATTTATAATAATATTATTTGGTAGCAAGGAACTTACCACGGCTGAATGTAAAAAAGTATTTTTTGATGAGTTAAAGAGATTAAGAAAAATCAGGCAGATTTTGACAGAGAATGGTGTGTAAATGAGAGGTGTTATCAGTCTGAATCTGGCAGCTCCATTTTTGTTATGGTGAAAAATATCAGTATTATTTACTAAGAAGATTAGGGCTGAATTGGAAGAGAGGCTGGTTGTTTGGAGATTGAGATAAGATAAAGGATTTTACCTTCTATGCACAAGCCAAATGCAATACACACAGGACTGTTATCTCCAGCTCAGGCCTAGCAGAGGTGTATTAAGATGTACATTGTAATTACCAGTGGCAGGAGTAGATTTCATACAGGCTATTTTAAAACCTAATAAAATGCTGGCCTTTAATTATACAGCTTTGAAACATTTTTCTTAGTTAATTGCAACAGGAAAAAAAAATCCACCTAACATTTGAAACTGATTCTTGCAGAGAAAACACAAGCGGAGCAGGCAGTCTTTGCCTGATCTGCACTTGTTTTGCTGTCTGGCTTCATTCTGTGATTTGAATCACAGAGACAACTGAGACTGCTAAACACCTTCCTCATTTTCCCCCTGTTATCCAGAAAGCAAGATTAGCAAGGATTGGGGAAGGTGGGGGCTGGAAAGAGGGGGAAAGAATAAATCTCCCTTTCATGACATAATTAATTAGTTCCAAAAATGAGCTATGCACTCGTGAATCTCTCATGGTCAGCAGTGACAGTTCCAGCTCCCAGTACTCCCACTGGTGTCTGCAGGGCTGTAAGGGGCAATATTATTTTTACCACTGAGAAGTACCCAAAGGAGAAGAGCAAACCATGTAAGTTGTATGTCTAGCACAAAGCCCGGACCTGGGCCGAAACTCACCCAGGACTGCTGTTGTCAATGGGCAGAAACCAAGCTGGTAGATTTTGGGGGAATGCAAAACTACCCAAACTTCCCTCTCTTCTAGAAGACGTTTGTTGTTGCCATATATCCCACAATAGCAGCATACCTCACAACAACCCTCTTCGGCTCTTCAGGTCACAGTGTTAAGAAATGAGGACAGGAAGGAACCTCAGGCTCGCCAGGAATTGTTGGGAGGCACTGTCACAGTACATGTCCCCTCTCTGCTTCCATTTCTGCTTCTGCTATGAGGAATATTACTGCCATGTTTAGCTCTCACAATGATGATCAACTGCTTTCCCTCTTCCCCACTATGGGGAACATGTCTATGTTCAAAATCCTTGCAAAAACACTTCCATGTGATGAAAGCTCAAAGTTATTTTGCAATTTCCATTTCCACAACAGCAAAAAGCCAACATTACATCCACATCTCTATTTCTTTTTTTTTTAAATCCAACATCATAGCATATGTAATACAACAAGTGTATGTAGTCATTAGCAAACTGCTGTGTGGAGTTTACTATTCAAGTTACTAAAGGTAAATAAATGCCCTTAGACTTGACAATCCTGAAGAATATATTTGGGTTTGTTTTGGTGTTACTTTCCTGCTGGAAATTGTGAAGGCTGCAGTTACACAGCTGGCTTTTCATGCTATGACTGCTATAAGCAGCTAATTAAATTACTACTGACTCTATTGCTCAGCGAGTTGCTTTTGGTAGCACTACTTCATATGACCTTCAGTTTTGCTATTTGTACAAGGTTACACAATCTTGCCCAACCAGGCTGGTCCATTTCCCTGTAACTATGATGAAAAATGTGATGAGATACTAACAAATTAATAATCGTATCACAAAAGAAAAAAAACTGTGCAAAACAAAACTATTTTTCATGAAGACACAATGCAGATACAGTCCTCTAAAGAACTACACATAATTCTTTCTTTCTTAGCTTTCTAAGGTATTGCCCTCTCTGCATGTTGGGGAGTCCCTTCTAGTGCTCCAGTCAAAATATCTAGCATCTCAGAAACAAGCTTCTAGGAAAGCTGGGTGTGGGCACCACTATGGATCTTGCATAATCCTGTGGCTTCCTTTCTTTGGTCTACAATCTTCTGTTTCTTTTTATCTGTGGGAAGAGATCCCAGAATATATCAAACCACATGATTTTTCCCCTTGTTTAGAACTAAAAACACACATAGCCACTAAAGGCAAGACAACAGTTAATAACAACTCAGATATGCTGATCAAATCCAAGCAATGTACCAGCACAAATGAAGTAGGAAATTTTTTGTGCCATTTTTCCCTGAAGGAAGCTGGACTTTGGAGTTCTGCCTACAATAGCAGTGCTTGGATGCAATGTGTCCGCACTGCTGTGGTCTTCTAATCTCAGAAGAGGTTGAGGTGCCAACTTGTAGGCAGAGGCTACAAATTATAGTCACCTGGATGTGTCAGAATTTTCACCAAAGACTAGTTTTGGTCTATATGATGTCACATTCAGCATATTAAGGGTGATGTGAATCTAGTCTACGTCTTGATGTAAGTTTCAAGTACAATTGCTTCTGTCTATGTTAATGGCAAAATCATTTCAACACTGTTAGGCTGTAGTGGGCAACTGAAGGCAACCGCTTTTGTTAGTGGGTAATTTTGTTCCTAGAAATGCAAACCTTGCACCAAAAGAGTCAGACTGATCCCAGTCTTGTTCCTGGGCCAGTGCAGGTACTTTCCCCTCTCCTTTTGTCTAGAAAGCAATATTCCTAGCAATCAGGCTTGGAAAATCTTGCTCTGAATCAATTTAGCAAGAATCATATTTAAACAGAAGTGGCAAATAATTTGTCTAGCTTCATAAATGCCCAGAACAGACAAGGTCCAGATTCTGGGCTCTAAAAGTTCACTTAAATCAACAAAGTAATGCTCTTTCTCTGTGTTTCCAGCCAGTTTATTCTGAAATAAAACTACAGTGTACTAATAGACTAGGATCTATTAGACTCATTCCCAGTTCATCTTTCTTAGTTATTGGTAGCCAGGCAATGTAGCAAATTCATTTCAAGTACAGTACATATTACATTGTATTATAGAATAGTCATCCATCCATGAACATAATGCTAAACACAGAAATGTTATAGTGTTTTTGTAAACTGGATAAATTGTACATTAATGTGCTTTCTAGAAAATGACCACTTAAAGAACAAATGCATTTGTTCCATATAGGTACCCATAGACTTTTTGCAGTGTAGAATATGTTTGGTTTGCTCTTTAAAGCAGAACTAAACTGCAGCACTTTACATTAAAGTTAGATCCATAAGCAAGAAAACATGGTGAAACTGAAAGCAACTTCTATTTACTACTGTGTTTGCTTCTTTTTTTCCCTGAACAAAACCTGGCAAATTTCTTCAATTAAAAAAAAATTCCAAACCCAAAACACATAGTAGCTTTGTTGATTAGGAGTAACAGAAAGTTGCTGATGGGACGGTATATAAATGTAAATAGCTGTGCACTTCCTTTGTGATGCTCAGCACCCATTGCAGATTTTATGGTGCTTGGAGCACTCAGCATCTTGAAAGCTAAAATCTTTAAAAGAAAGTTACTTTGCTTTCATTGGAGTTTTACTGTTAAAAACACAAGTTACATAGTTGGTGTATTTATACAAGAGTTATGCAATGAATGCTGAATAAAATACATATAGTCAGATAAACTGGTTGAAGCAATTAAATCTTTTTAGTATGGTAAATACAGTGAGAATGATTAAATTCCTAATCCACATCATAAGAAGATGATTTGGAAAATGAACAGGTGATGAATAGTTGTATAGACCTAGAAATACTTCTTAAACATAATTTAAGCTTACTTTGTTTCTGATTTGAAATTTCTAGTGACTTGCAAAGCTTGCAGTTTTAGCCTTAGCTATGCAAGTTACTCTAGTATGCTAGGGTTGTCTTCAAAATTTCCTGCCTGTACATTTGGGGGAAAAAAAAAGATATCTCAAAGGCCATAAGGCAGAAATCTAGTTTCTAACTTTGGCTGAGAGTGACAATGTTGGTCATGTCTTTGTGGGCTGAATGTGCTATTTGGTTGTTGCAGAAAAAGAGGATTCCTTACTGTTCCAGCTATGATTACATGCTCAGATATTATCTTGATGGCATTAAGAGACATCCATGTGTGCAGTGGGGTGCAACTGGTTGACACAAAATAATATTTTTTCCAATTTGTTCCATGGTGACAGTAATTCAGACAAGAAGATGATTTCGTGTTCTAGTGTAACATTGTACCTGGCCAATAATTCCAGGATAATACAATGGATATTTACAAGGACTTATCTTCATATATATATATATATGTATATATATATATATGTATTTCTGTATTTATAAGCCCAGTAAGGGAGATATAATTCTGTTGTGTATAAAATTACTTATTTTACTCTACAAAAATAATAAATATTTGTCAAGTTTTTTGTTGTCGTTGGTTTTGTTTTATGTATTTATGTGCAAATGAACTCCACTGCAAATCAGTGACATTACATTCCATATTCATGTGTGACACTTCTTGGTACTGTCCTTTTTTCCTATAAATATGAGATGCGATCTTGGTATGTGCTGAGACCCCAGACAACCAGTTTGTGGCAAGGGATGCTCAGAAGTACCTTTAAGATACAACATTTATCTAACAGATAAAATTATTCTTAATTTAAGTTACTGAATTACTTGCCTCTATCCCCAGTTTTGGTAAACTGCAATGAGGTTCGTGAGGAAAGTGATGTTCCCAAAGAACCATAAAATAAAGAAGACATGCCTTTTCCTACTTCAGTAATCCAAATCAGCTAAGGGCTGAGCACGCCCTAAAACGTGTTGAGTGTTTTCAAACCCTAAACACTCAATCATTTATGGGCTAATGGCCCATGTAAAAAAATCCCACATCCTGGTTTCAATTTTAGGATTTCTGTGCAAATTGTATGTCCAGGACTGCTGGTTATCAAATACATGCAGAGCATATTTACAACATGCTGCCTTCCTGGAGCATGCTATAGATAGCAATGTTTCACTAATATTAACCAATAAGTAGGAAGTAGAGATTTTGCAAGTGTTTGTGATAGTTAAGATAATAAATTAGATTGATTCCACCATCAATCTCAACTCCATATTTTGCAGAGATCTCTAGCAATATTTCTTAGAAAATTGTTTCATCAGTAAATTTTGGAACTCCAAATCCAACTATGAGTAACATTTTAACGCAAATATTGCTATGGATTTTTCACTGAATGACAGAAAAATATTTCACATTTTCAACCTTGTGGGGTCCTTGCATCTTGCAAATGTGAGTAATTAAAAAATGCACTCAGTCAAGAGGAATAATATAACAGCAGATATCACTTCCAATTGCTTCCCCCAATTTATGATTGTTACATCAGATTTATCAGACTCATCTCCAGACATGAAGAGAAATTCAGCCACATTCTTTGGATACCTGAAGTAAAGTCATATGCTAAAGATAGATCTGCACATTGAAAGCTTTTCACTTAATTTTTCTTTTTCTAATGGGCTTGCATAGATTTTGAACAAACATATAACCTTTGCTATCCCACACTTGTAAAATAGCTCAAGAAAGGAAAGTTATTGGTGGGAGACTCCCTTTTGGTAGATGTTGAAGAGAAAGAAATGCACCTCCACTCAGCAGTACTTCATGAGCCTCAGAACTGAAAACAGCTGTCAGATCTAACAGTGTTCCACTGGATCTTCGTCAGCAGCAAGGAGATGGACGCACAGGGAAACAATGCCCCGCTCAGGCTACATCTGGGTCACTGTCCTGAAAGACAAAGTACAGGGAGTACTGAGGAATCAAAGTGATTGAGATGTTCTGCTCACTTTCAACACTTCTCCTTTCACGTTCCATCCCCAGAGAAGATAAACAGGTGTTTCTAGTAGTAGTGACTTGCCGCTGGAATAGACACAAATGCCTCTCTTTTAAAGCAAGGGTAGACAGCTGCTTTGAAGAGCCTCTAACAAAGCGAAAATACTCATTTGCCTTCTCCATCCAGAAAAGCATGAAACTTCTCTATCAATTGTGGTATAGAGTTTTTGCCTGTACCCAGAACATCAAGAACAGACAACAGCTGAGAAGTGCTCAGGAAACACTTTGCGTATGTTCTCCAAACAACATCCTGGCTGCCTTCCATGGGTACAGAGAGCTCAGTCAAATCTCATTGGTTTTAGCTAACAGCTAACAAGAAATTTCCTCACAATGTGAGGAATTCACATCAGCGTCCAAGTGAAGACAGCTAGGATTAACCAGATGTCCACCAACTCAAATAAATCCACTCATCAGGATTTTGCAGAGGGCATAGATGCTTTAATTTGCCTATTGAACAAACTGTGCATTCTGTGATATAACTAGTTAGTTTCCACACAGTAATTCTACCACCAGTGCTCTCTATGGTTGCAAATAATGTAAACACTTATTGTATAAATTACTGATTGTCATTTGCAAACAAAACCTTGGAAGAGGTGTTTAGGAATCACCTTGCAGTTGAGGACAAAAGATTGCTGTTAAGACATACTAAACCAGCGATAGAGCAAGCTGCTGGCAAAAATTTATTTTACCTCAAGGCGTTTTGGACGACTCAGTGTTCTATTAAACACTGAGCGTGAACCGTCAAAACAGATGCTGCCTGGCAGATATGTCTCAGCCTAGTACTGTTCCAGGACTTACACACTTAATCAGCATCTTCTAGCAGACTGTTTTTTTGAGCCGCTAACCAGCTCCATTTTAAATGAGATGAAAGCCAAAGACTTAATCCACCCATCAATGCCAGCAGAAGCCTTTCATGTCCAGTGCACTCTCGTGTTGTATTAATTACACCAAAACGAATCCTTCCATCTCACCTAAACAAGTTTCAGCTATGCAGTTCTGACCTTGATCTATAACAAATGCTAGGTCATTTTCCATCAGTAACCAAAGATCTCGAACTCAACTACATGAATTGAGAACTTTCTTTCTTACTTGATACTTTTCCACAGCTCTGAAGCTGTCTGCATTTCTCTATTCAATCATTTCACCTGTTTCTTCTTACCTATCTTGCTAAGGAATCAGTTCTCACATTCTTCTATCACCACTTCCATTGCTACTATTATTTCAGTGAGTGTGAAGTTCTTGCCAGCACTGGGGCACATTTCACAAATATTATCTTATTTAGGTAAGTGAGTCTGTCAACCCAGACAAGTTACAGACTAACTAAATTGCACTTCAGAACGTATTTATAGAAAGGGAAATTACTAGATTTAGCCCTTTGTTCATTGGGAATAAAGAGACATTAAGGCCCATTGCTGCAGTGCTAAGGTGTCGGGCTCAAGCAGAGTGTTATTTCAGCAGGCAGTGAGAGGCTGGCTACAACCATCTTGCTGACCTTAGGTGTACTGGGCTATGAAAGAGAATGGAGGTCACTGTTTACCTGCTTAGCAAGAAAAGGTGCTCTCCTCAAGGCAGGTAGAGGACTTCAGTCATCTTTTTCCTTCATTGTCCTTGAGGGGTTGCCATGCTTCTACATGCTGTGACAGTCCCAAAGTCGACACAGTGTCATCTTGATGAGGATGAGATGAATCCCTGCAGAGTCCAGGAAGCTTTGACTGTAAGCAATTACATTTGATAGGACTCCTGAGGGGAGGTTCTGGCTTCAGATGCTCTGACACGCTGTTGACACAACACCTTCAGCACAGGGAGGGTGCAAAAACTTTCAGGCTGGCAGGAGCAGGCTGCAGCAGTCTGAAACATACCCACTGAAAACTTCATGAAAAAGGACAATGGAAATTATCAAGACTGTCACTGGTGACTCGGCAATGGTGTTTATGCCATCTTCAGCTCAGCTGAAATCAAACACAGCTGTGTAGCCTTTTCTCCCCCCAAAAAGTGTCCAATCACTATGCTGTTCTTGTTGTACTTTCTCATGGTAGGAAATTTAACATTTAGAACAGTTATATACAAAAATAGATTCTATAGCATAACCTGAGAAAAAAGACCCCTCACTTCAGGCATTATCTTTCATATGGAAAAACCCCAAGCCTGTGATGATTCTGATTGAGTGATTGATTGAATGATTACTCTATAATGATACTTCATCTGCTGTGCTTGTTAATCTAACAACTTGTTTACAATAGGCCCTTACAGGTAAGATTATAAACACATAATGCGTCAAGGGTGGTTGCATTTTTTGCCTAACGCACAGAAGAATCTTGTAAAATGGGTAGTTATGCGTATTTTATCATGCTACCATTTCATTAGACAGAAGAGACTTGGCCACTGGACATAAGATCTTTCACTTATTACTCTAACAGTGCCACTCAAAAGAACAAAGTTCATTGTAAGATAAAAAGAATCACCACATTAAATCTTGTCTGTCTTGTTTATATATATTCATTTGTCCTCCAGCACACTTTTGTTGCCAAAGGTGTATCTTCTCTGATAATGGTGATAACAGGAGCCAGTTAGGAATAGCAAAGCTATTTTTCTTATGTATTAGCACTTCCATTTTTGAATAATCCTACTAGCATGATTCTGTAGTGTTTACAATTTTTATAAGTACCGATTATATTTTCAAAGTCCAAGTGGGATAAAATTAGTGCATTGTACCCTGTTGTTGCTGCTTTCTATAGTAGTCAGCTATGCATATTGAACAATACCATATGAATGTAATTTTGAGAGGTAAGAGCTTGATTCTTTAAAAAACACTTACATGGGCAGTATGAGCTCTTGCTGAGGATCTTCACCATGTGAATATCATGCATACAGTCTAGTTAATAAAGAAAAGCTGAGTTCCATGGATACGCAGGACTGTGTGGGTGGAGTTCTGTCCTATGAGAATTTTTTTCAGCACTGAAGTCCACTCAGCAGCCAAGAAAACCATATCTTATCATACCATTTGTACACTCCACTACAGCCCCACCAAAAAACAAGCACCATGGAGCCACTCATTCAGTCAGTCTCCTCTGGAGGTATTGATGAGAGAATCAGAAGTGTAAAAGTGAGAAAACTCATGGGTTCAGATGAAGACAGTTTAATAGGTAAGCAAAAGCTCTGTGCACAAGCAAAGTGAAATAAAGAATTAATTCACTGCTACCCATGGGCAGGCAGGTGTTCAGCCATCTTCATCCAGCAATGACAGTTATAAATTCAATCTAGCACATTCCAATCAAATCTGTCAAACTCCTCGAGTCCCATGTTGGGCACCAAAAAGGACTGTCATGGTATAATGGTATAATTCCATGGTATAATTCCAGCTGGCAACTAAGCCCCAGACAGCCACTCAGTCACTCCCAGCAGTGGGAAGGGGGACGGAACAGAAAGTGAAAGTAAGAAAACTTGTGTGTTGAAATAGAGACAATTTAATAGTGAAAACAAAAGCCACGTGTGCAAACAAAGCAAAACAAGAAATTCGTTCACTACTTCCCATTGTCAGGCAGCCAATATTCAGCCATCTCCCAGAGAGCAGAGCTCTGTCACATGTAATGGTGACTTTGGAAGACAAACATCATCACTCTGAAAATCCCTCCCTTCCTTCTTCTTCCCCCAGCTTTTTATGTGGACCATGATGTCACATGGTATGGGATATCCATGGTCAGCTGGGTTCAGCTGTCCCGGCTGTGTCCTTTCCAAACTCCTCATGCATCCCCAGCCCCCTCACTGGTAGTGTGATGTGAGGAAGCAGGAAAGGCCTTGGTGCTGTGTAAGTTCTGCTCAGCAATAGCGAAAACATCCCTGTATTATCAATACAATTTCCAGCACAAATCTAAAGCAGAGCCCCACACTAGCTACTATGAAGAAAATTAACTCTATCTCAGCCCAAATCAGCACAGTGAATACTTCTGGCAACTGGTAATGAGTGGGATTTGGGAAGAGAGGTTTCTGTAAGTTTTGCAGGTCCATCTGGGAATGATGGATGACTTTCAGCAGCAAAGATTTTCTAACAAATGACATTCCAAAACAGAGTCTTACAAAGTACTCATAGCTAATGTCAATAATTCTCTCTTTGCCAGTTTAAATATCCTTCTGAGTCTCTCACACCCTCACTGGTGCAGTACACTGGCAAAATTAGCAAGCTAATGTCACCACTCCTTGTAGATAAACACATGTGTAAAGTGTCAGGCATAAGGAGGAGATTACAGAACACATATTTCTAAGTACCACTTATGAATACAACACATGTAGCTCATGGAAATATTGACATCATCTAAAGAGGAAAGGAAGACTTGCAACCACAGTGGATTATATCATTAGCCAAACTGGAAAGCAATCATTTTCTACAGCTGCAAGAGTCTATGTCTGCCCTGGACCTCCTGTTTTCCTGAGGAAAAATATATCACTACATTAAGATAAACGTTATGACTGTGAAAGTTCCACAAAACATATGCGACATACACGTTTTAAATACAAGCACTTTGCAGGTCGATGGATTTATTCATCTCATTCTTGCTTGAGAAAGAAATGTCACTAAGCATAGGAAAGAGGGTGAGAAGCATGGATGTAAACACAGATGATTTCCAAAATGCACATCACTGTGGATGGGGGTAAGAGCCAGTGAGGTTGCTGCAGTGCCACAATGAGGCTTCCGCTGGGTTTAGGAGCCCACAGAAGTGCTGCTGCTCAAGGCAGAGCATACCTGCCCCAGAGAGCTTGTAGTCAAATAATCCAGGCAATACACAAAAGCCGGAAAACAAAAAATTATAAAATCAAAGCATGTGCCTACTCTCATTGTAAGCATCTGCACACCTTCCTGCCCTTCTCCTTTCTCTTAATAGTATTAAATGCTTGTGTGCCAACTGTGAGCCCAACTGTGAGTTATTGCTGCAGCAGATATGGCTTTTACAGAAATGGCTGAAGAATGAGAGAGCCTTACAAATGTGCCCACTGGTTGTTAATTTGTGTTACAAGGAAATGGTGGTGTCCAGACAAGCTAATAACCAGGAACAGGGTGCAGGCTGCTGGTAGCTTGGAGGAAAGGCTGCTGCTTGGTGGACCCAAGCTTAGAGCAGTGGGAAGGCACTAAGAAAGGAGGAACAGGCAAGACTGAGTACTTGGAATACCAGGCATGACTAGGGCTATTATTCTGTGTGTATCAAAGAGACACAATGGGCATTTAAAAGCAAGAAAGCCTAGAAAAAAAAGGAAATGCAAGAGATTATAAAAGTTTAGACAAGAATTCTCCTCGTTTTGCTACCAAAAGGAAGAGGGGTTTGGGCACTTTCTTGGCAGGACAAAATGGCAGGTTAATAGGTCTACGGTCATAGGAATGATAGCATTGCTGGTCAATATAATGAAGAACAAGAGACAAAGTAGAGCCAGAGTACAGAGGGAAGCAGAAGAGATCATTTTTGGCCATGCTGAAGATGGAGCATCTTCAAAAGAGATGAAAGGCAGATAAGAAATGTGGCAATCATTTAGGGAAATATGCCAGGAATGAAAACGTAAATTTGCAATTTTCTAACAGAAGAGCATTTCAAACAGTGTTGTCTGCAATTTTTTTTCTCCATTAGTTTGACTAATTTTTTTCCTCAAGGCAAAAAGACTTTTTGCTCAGAGCTGTTAACAAGACAAGGTGCTCGTCATAGAGGGTAATGTAGAAAGTGAGAGGTCAGAAAAGACTAGTGCTTCGTGGGAAAAGGGTAAAGGATATAACCTTTGTAGGGATTAGGAGAGCTGATCCAGGTTTGCTAATGGCAGAGGAGAAAAAAAGTCAACCAGCTGTTTAGCGGTATACCTTTGCAGCTGAGTCAGGCTAAAGCAGTGGAGAAGGAAAAGCATCCACAGGACACGTAGCAGTTTCACAAGTTGCATCTGGGTAGGTGACTGGATGTGCAAGATAAATATCAGGAAAGTGTGTGCATGGAAGTTGCAAGCATCACTGACAGGCTTTGAAATTTGTCTTCAGTATGTGCAAAGGACTGGGAAGAGAAATGTGGAAAGACTGAGATTTGAGCTGAATGGTGGAGAGGAAGAGCTGAAGCAGCAGGAAAAAGAGTGAGAGGAGAAGGTAGTGGGGAGGTGAAGTAACAGGCAAAGGATGCAGTGATTGAGCAGAAAGACCTGAGAATACAGGAGGGGATCACAAAATGGCCAATGTGCCAGCTTGTGAGAGCACAGTGTTGACACCTGTACCCTACAGTATACTAAGCCCAGCACAAGTGCAACACTGCTGCAAAAAATAGGGTGTGAGGGATTTAAATAGGCCTAGATAACAGCAAAAGAACATTGGTGATGAAGAGGATTTAGTTACTCAGAGTTCTGGGAGCAGTATTTTCACAGGATTTTGAGTACAACAGAGATCAGTAAAATTATTTGAGTTATTCCACAAAATGTTAGGTACCTTTAAACTCCAAAGCCAGTATTTTTGTACACTTCTCAGCTTCACCCAGGAATTAGCAGGTCTGGCATTCAATTTGCTGTTTCTTGGACAGCGTCAGGCAGGAAAGAGTAGAGCAAAATCATGATTCCTCTTTCTAAGCTTTCTCTTCCAGAATTTTTCATCTGCAGGTTTGTACTCTCTGTAAGATCATCACTTATGCAGCTAATATTGAAGACCTCTTCAAAAGTAGTAGACAGCCTCTGCCCTTACTGGGCACTGAACAGTACTGAAAGTAAGTATTTTGTTTTCTCTTATTTCATATTGTGTTAGGACTCGAAATTTCCCAGTTCATTGTTTCTGCCTAATTTTTAATAGACAGAGAAGAAAATTACCTGGAATCTCTGAGATCAATTATTAACTGGAGGTACTCCAATCCCTATTTCTTATCAGATAGAAGAATACAATTTATTCTGTCAATATGTTACTTAAAACTCAAATGGACCACATCAAAAATCTGGCTTTTTGTTTCGAGTGAAGTACACTTTGCATCCACTTCATTTCAAATGTTCCTCAGCAATAAGCAACAATACTTTCACAGAAAAAAAATTGGCTACTTAGACTCACAATCAAAATCTTATCAAATGTCACAGGAGGTTCAGGCCAAGTGTTTGTATTTACTGCACTTGATTACAGATCAGTAGGAGATAAAAAATTACTCCTAGCTCTTATATCCAAGCCATACTTTTCTTCCTAACATAGATGTTCACAGACAAGAACCCAGGTGAAATGTTCTCATAAAAATGGAAGGGGCAGCACACAGTGGCATGACAGCAACTTAACCTTTTTACCCTTTAACTTAGAGGCATACTGAAAATACATTTTGACTCAAATAATATGACAGATGTAGTCAGAAACATTTAATACAGAGAAAATTTTGGCTGGTGCAAAGACATATTTTTGAGCTTACACCTATATTTAACCTTGTCTAAATACAGACCTTTGTGTTTAGTAATTATCCATGAATTTCCCAAAGGTTTCCACTCCTTTCATAAAACTGTAAACATCAGTTTGTAGAAACAAACTCTTGCTTACACTGTAGGTATAGCCAACATAACTTTGGGTTTGGTTTGGGACATCTCAACCATTAAATGCTCTGTATCTCCTGCAGGATCTGATACTAAAAAACTAGACATGGAAGTTCCCTCCTCTCTTGTAATCTGCATAAACCTTTCCTGACTATACTGTAGGACTTACAGAAAATAACTTTTTTCTTTTTTTTATCTCTGGACATATAGAGCTACATCTTTTTAAAAATAATAAAATTATTTGGAAGCCCAAACTACATTAAAAAAAAAAAAAAAGGCAGGTGAAGACAGTAATTCTGTCCCTGAGCCAGATTTATCTTGTCTTTATCTTACCATTCAAACGAGTGCAAGAGGTGAGAGTGGCAGGACACCATGTTTCATATTGTATTTTCAGCTTCAGCTATTTGAAGCTTCTCACCAGTGCTGCAGGTGGAGTGGTCAAACACACGTAGTGAATGGGATTCACATGTGCAATTTCTGACACTTAAGCCACCATGTGAGTGACTGGTTTCCCTGAAACCAGCATACTTATCAAGTATATAGAGATCTATTTTCCTTCTGTACCATGAATAAAACAGTGCCTTTGAACTCCTTGGTATCTAAAACAGCTATAGGTTTACTTGGATAAACAAAACTCAACAATTCTCAGAGTGCTTTCATAATTCAGGAGAGGGTTTTAGGCAAATGATAAAACTGTGGTGCAAGATGGTTTTGGGGTTTTTAAGATATTTATGGCCACAATTATTTATAATTAAGACAAAATTTAGAGAAGAAAAACCAATTTAAATTTCGACTTCCCACAGCTTTATGGAAAATACTTTGCTTTCACTGTAACATATAGGGTTAACAGAAAATCAACAAGGGGAAACTGATGAGCATGTGATAGGTGACAAGTATTAACGTGGTAAATCATGTATCTAAAATTACTTTGGGTTTTTTGAAATATTTCCTCTAGAAAAATAAACTATCACATAAGAAAAGGTTAACTGAGAAAACATGACTGAATAAGATGTGATTTCTACATGTGAAATTTGATAATATTTTACAAATATATCGATGCAAACCATCATTAACATCTAATATGTATCCAGGAATGATGCTACAGAACTTCTGCCCACCTCTGGTTTTGGTTAGCAAAATTTAATTTTGCCTATAAGCAATATATATTTCAAAGTATGTCAATTATACTTAAGACACATTAATGCATTTTTAGAGTAATTTCTGTGTCAGTGAAATTATTGCCTGCTCTCCCCTCCCCACCCCCCATTGCTGTCACATATAACTATAACCACATGGAAAAGTAATATTAGGAAACACATTAAAGATGATTTATCAGCTGGAAATAGGAAAGAGAGCCAAGAGCAGGTGATGAACTCTTCAGAACCACTGCATTAAGCTGAGACAGAAAAGGCTGCTCCATTATGTCAACTGACCTGAAATATATAATCAATTTGGACCAAGTTCCATTCTCATTCACTCTAGCCTAATTACATATTATTTAAATGGCATTACTCCGGATTTCTACTTACACAAGTGATCGTCAGAATTTGGCTTTTATTTGGCCCCACAGAAAACATGATAAAAGAGCCTCATAGAAACCATGACTCACTAAAGCTCCAGGAATTCACTGCTCACTCTCTTTCAAAGGCAAGGTCTTAACTGACAGCTTTCACCGTTTGCAAGTGGACCAATATGTTCTTCACTGGAGTTGCTCACTTAGACAGGTAGGATTTAGAGGGGAAAGGTGAAAGAAAAAAATTCCTAAATCTCCAAACTTAAAAATCAGCCCAGGGGCCAGTAAATAAACTGTACAAGTTGTTCAGGGCTGCTTTAATATGCTCAAGGAAAAGATGCTGCTTAACAAGTAGTCTGCCAAATCCTGTATCAGCTGCAGTTTCCAGATAGAAGTAAAGCACAGTCCCATGTCGAGCACATTACGGTATCTAATCTGGCAGTCACAACAGGTGACTGATGCAAGATTCTCTCCCAGCAGAAAAAGTATTTGACACAGGAGGTTACTTAGCAACATTTAGACAGAGGCTAAAATGACAATAGGATGGAAGTTTAATAAGGGACTACTAGAGGCCCAGAATTCAAGGCTGACCACAATAACAGGAGGAAGTGTAAATGGTATCTTCCCACATAGCCAAGACTCCCACAGAGGATTTACTAATAAGGAAGATAGCCCAAATGTCTTCTTTGGACTCCAGCCGAATTTGGTCAGCAGTGACTGTGATGGGAACTTGCAACACTCCCTTCAGCCCAGCTATCCTAGTGAGGCACTTCCACCCTCCTTTTCATCTACTTTCAGGTCATCTCTCAGGTCAGTGAAAGAGGCAACCTATGTTCACCCTGCACCATGGCAAAATCCCATATCTCTAATAGATTTTCCTTTCCTGGTAGTCCAGTGGTTAGGCTAATCCATGTGCTCAACCCACAACTTTCCTTGTCTTTAACCTGTAGCTCAGCAATGCATGCAAACGTTCACTCACATTGTGATTAACCCTGGGAAAGGAGACAGTATCAAAGAGAATATCTTTTAATAATTCCTTTAGTCAGAAAGGTAAGCCCAGGATTCTTCTGCTACATTCTGTGGCACATCTGACAAGCAAAGCGTTCCCTTCACACTCTGGTATTCACTGGCTCACTCTGATCTCAGTTACCAGGATGTCACAAGACAAGAATGCCATTACAATCAATTATTTAACAAGGAGAAAAACCACAAATCCAGTCTGTTGTGGACTCTTTTGCAATACTGAACCGCAATAGCTTACATTGCTTAATGGTCATTCATCTTTTTGGTAGGAAAATACAAAATGGCCTCCCAAAAGGCAACAAAGCATCACCTGAAGAAAAGATTTTCCAAAGAAATAAACAGACCTACTTTCAGGGTTAAGGCTTGGTGTTAGAAAGTTCAGAGCTGGTGAGGGATGCATTTTCCTACTCAGCAACTAAATATTATATGCAAACTTTTAAATGAGCCTTCAAGTTAAACAGTTTAAATAGTCAGTTTAAAAAACTGCTTTGCTTACTTCATGTGTTTGAACAACCACACTGAAAAAAAATCCCTTTCACTTGAATAAGCAGCTGATCATTTTTCTGAAATAAATACAAGCAGAACTTGAACTTAAAAGGAGCTGTATGTGGCAATCAACACATTACTCAGTGTAATGAGAAAATCATCTCTGTTTTCTAGAAGCATTAGATGATTGCATGATAGTGGTATTATACTTTATCAGCACTAATACATCATCTGTGTAGGTGTACTCAGGAACACAAAAGTTGTTCCTGTAAAAACATGGGCAGTGCCTGGCATTCCAGGGCTGTTTACGCTCCCGGAATATCTCCCAAGTCAATCTGCCAGTCTCATTTTCCGATGATGCAACTATTTATCTCACATGACTAGGTCTATAGAAAGGTCCCCAAAGAGGAGAGTTGGCCGTGCCGCCCGCGGAGTGTGGGACCAGCTCCCCACAACAGCGCCCTCGCCACCACAACTTGGCTGAGCCGCTGGACAAGCCTGGACTGAAAAGGTCTGGTTTACCTAGGGGACCGGCTCCTCCTCCTCCCCATTTTTATACTACTGTGGGGTTAATAGCTATGTCGTGTGGGGTCAGGGAAGACATCTGTGTCTCAGATAATATGCTTACGGTGATTACCACACATAATTGACTGACCTTCCCTCATTCTTTTCCTGCTGCAGGCCATGGCTGATAGGGTGAGATGCTCCAGAGGAGTTTATTTTCCATCACACACTATTGTGCTGCTGAGCAAATATTTTAGCAAGCATTGAATGAATCACCTTTCAGGCTTTGGGTTTGACAGTTAAAATATGAAGGCTGTGACCAATCTAATAATATTAGATTTTAAATCAGCTTTGGGAGAAAACATGGAAAAATCCTACTTAAAATCCATTTATAGATACCTAATAAAATCCTAGTTTGAGTGCTGAAGTCAACGTAAATTTTTTGAGAATTCTTGTTCTTTCTTTGCCCTGTCTGCAGGCTTCATCTCCCCACCCCACTTGGAACATTTCGAGCTCTTGAGTGGGTTTGTCTCAAAAAGTATCTGCAAACCTGGGTGTAAGAAATAAATAAATAAACATTCGTGCACTGCAGGAGCCAAGCTTCCAGGTAGGAAATGCTGAGGTCTAATTTAAGATCCCTACTTCAAGAGTGAACATTAGAAAACCTTTTTAGTTCATGGGGCTGTGCTATAGAAATATATGACTGTGCTGGACTATTCTGCATAAACATGTATTTCATTTTAGAGCTGACAAGAAATAAGCCCTCTCACCATTCAACAACAAAGCAATATTTTTCCCACTTAATATAAAAAAAGAGCAAAATTAGCTTTTATTTTCAATATACACTTACAAAAGGAATGGAATAAATGTAAGAGGAGATTTTTTAAAAATACTGCCAAATGAAAGCTTCATTTGAAACATTAAGATTTTAACTTTCTAATACTGTTTAACTCTGTTTTATCTATCTAACAATTAGTCTATCAATCAAGACATAATATACTCCCACAGGAAACAATCTTTATATATATGTATATCTGTATATGTCCCAGGTTAGACTGTGAGTGATTAAAAGCTTTGTACCAGGAATATTCATCTCTCTTAGGGAAACCAGTCGATACATAGAGATGTCTGTACAAACACACACACGCACACACACCTACTTTCTCCGTCCTTTTAAAACCCTTTTTTCACATGGAAAATAATCTTTACCACACACCACCAGTGAGTCTTTATGGCCTATCCTCAGAATTTCAAACTGCAGCAATTTCACCGGGAATTAATGGGCGGAATGATATGATACATTGAACAAATACATCTGTTCTTACTCCTGCGGCTGAAAGCTAACATTTGTGCAAATGAATGTYCCAGCACTACAGCCAAAAAGTGTTCCCAACCCCAGCAGTTCCTCCGCTTTAATTTGTCCGACAACATAATCTACATTCCGAGCTGCCATTTACAGAAATCCATTTGGAATTGCCATCGTCTTTCAAACATTTAATATAATTCATAAAATGTAGCAACTGCTTAACAAGGAAAAATATACATATTCTAAACGTATGGGTGATCTTTAGACAAATCTCAGCATCACTTCATAATTATATACTACAAGTTTTAATTAACTAAAGCTCTGAAAATCATAATGCCTTATTAAAATGCAATTAATCCTTTGATTAAAAAACAAAAAGCACAAGTATTTACAACAAAAACACAAGTAGAATAATTACAAATATCATGTACCCATTTCTTTTATTTGGGTGTCACTTATGATGTCTCACGTTCCCTTCATTAATTCAAATACACACATTATCTCAAATCCACAGCAGACTGAGTGACAGTGGCCACCAAACACACAGCACTATATCCTATTGATTTCTGCAAATCCTGAACAATGCCATTTGCATGCTTGTTTCTGTAATAATAAAGATATGCCATTCAGAATTAAAGCACCGGCCAGACTAGTGGCAACTAATTGTGTTGTGTGTAATGAGTGCAATTTCAATTTGATATAACCCTCAGCTTTTCTTACAGCACTCGCTAAGTACTTTCAAGTCTTTGTGGGGAAATAATTGATTTTTTTGTGCTGTGGGCACAAGAAAATTATTATGATCTTTTGAATAATGCCAAAGAAAGGACCATGAATGATTTAAATTGGTATATGAAGAAGGCTTCACTGTGGATTGCAGTTTGACTGACATCCTACTAATGTAGTATCTAGATTAGCAATTTTTAAGGAGGCAGCTAATATAAAACTGGTAAAACGGAAAACATTGCTAACAGGGATTTGTATTTGTTATTCAGTGAGGAATAACAATATGGGGATTTAAGGCACGTCAGACAAACACTATACTATTACATAATTGCCCTCGCTCTTTTCTTTTATGGCACATGTATTGAAGGGTATGTTTCAATTGATAAATTACACATTTAAAATATGTAGATACAATGGTACAGTACTAGGTTATCACAGCAGCTAAAGTCCATTGGATATGTCGGTCTGTAACCACCACGTACAAAACCTTTTGTTTTGCGTGATTGTGACAGAAAGGTTAGTAAACTTCCAAAATTACTCTTCCCAAGAATTGAGATAATTACCTTTCTTTTCAAAGGAAGGAAATCTTTTTCCTAAACTGCTGCCCACCAGAGCACCATTTTATCCCCTGGCCCGTAATTTTTAAGAATGAAAAGTCAGAAACAGGTCTCAGCCATCTAAAGCAGCACCCCAAGCCAAATTCACCCAAATTGCATCCTGTACACAACCAATTGTGGATTGTTTCAATCTGAAATTGAACTCCCTCTCTCCTTTCTCTTTCTTTTCAATTGACAAATATATTTTATATAGCAAAAGTGGTGAATAAATAAGGACATTATCCACATTCCACCTTAAAATGCATACTTTCCAAATCTTATTCTTCAGAGGAGGGAATGTTGTTAATTTAGTTGGTCATAACTAAATAGTTTCTAATCTGGAGCAGGAGTCTGCTGAGAATATTGGACAGTTTAAAGGTTAATCACCATCGCCTGGTTACACAAGTGAGGCAGAACTAATTCCTCCAAAGGCAAATGGCTTGCAGTTTTATCAGCAGTGCAGATTAGAAGTGTTAATATACAGAATAGAATGGATGCTCAAGGGCCAGTTTTCCCTTATCGGCAAACTTTGCAACAGAACTCAGCTACTGCACAACCTCTGCACTTTCTATAATAAGGCCCCTCATTTTGCCTCTCGAGCAGAACTATCAAACAATCCTCCCCAAACCACTGCCACCAAAATCAGGGTATTACAGACCACAGCTAATTGGAAGATCACTATAATGAAGTAAAAGATAAAATACTTTGGCTGCTGGCCTAAAATGTGGATCAGCACAACATAGGAAGCTATCTGGCTATGTCACATTCTGAGAGATTTACATAAACAATAAACTCAAACCAACAGCCCCCAAAAATACATCTTTGTTTACAGTAAATGCAACCTAAAGCACTGGTTATAAAAACTGGGGGGATTTACATATTCAGCATTATTATTAACAGAGCAGACTCTACCAGATATATGTAACTTTATGTGCTTATTTTAAGTGTATGCAGTGCAAGGGGAAAAAAAAAAGGTAGGATATGTAAGTACACATGTTGTAAAACATTTACATATTTATGTTGCCCGATGYACACTAGAATAAATTTGTTACTGCAGCACATCACAGCACACAGACTCTTGCTTGACTTTTCCAAGGCTGTTCTATGCTGCAGGTGTTTTCCATCAGAAAAAAAGAAAGGAAAGGGGAAGATCTGTAAGTGTCACATGCTATTTCTGAAATAAAACATGCTGACAGAAAATCCTACCTAAAAAGACAAGAAAAAGAAAAGGTACTTTGTGTAAATGTATCAAGGAGAAAAACAGGCAATTCTGCTCAACAAATAAGAATAGTCAGTTCGGAGAAAAGTCATGTAAAATATTACAGTAATCATCTTTGTGTAAGAAACCTGGGGATAATGAGCATACATTTTACAAACACTGAGCCTGAGCCTGCTCCTGCTGAATGAATGGGGACTTCCACCACTGACAGAAGTGGGCTCCGGATAAGGTCTGTAAGTTCTTTTGGAGCTCTGGTAAAACTATCCAGGCTGTCGTCTCTGCACATCTCCAGAGTCACCAACACATTAAACCTTTGCCCCATCCATCCTGTTTCCTCATCTCACCTGGGTTCTGGCTGAGGAAAGTATTTCATTTCAGGCTAGCAAGTACCTAAGTACCATTCATATCTAAGTTCAGTTGAGGAGGGGGAAGCAGAACATCATGAACTGAATTGTTTTCCTAAATTAAAGGGCTGTTATTTTTAATGTGAGATGTGTAGCACTTTAACCAACCACAGAAAGTCTGACTGCTTCTAAGACAGGAAGCAGCATTTTTTTATAGAGAAACAACTTTTCCTTGGCCATGAGCCTCTAGAGGACATGTAACATTGTCATGCTTTGACCAGGGAAGCAGCAAAAGGAACACAGAAAAGATGTAGACAATAAACCACTTAGCCTTAACAATTACCTACTACAACAAGTATGTTTGAAACTGGAATTGGAAAAGTACAATACCTTGCTAGCTAGCAACAGAAAACATCGTCTCTCACATACATACATTTTGATGTTCTTTAAGAATAATTTATTTACATACATGAAAGTATAACCCCAGGCATGTTAGGTGTAATGCAGGTAGAAGGGAGAAACCACCTTTTGAAAAGGATTTGTGGTTGGGCAGAGAGAGCCTATCATTTAATATTTCAGAATAGAAAAATACATCTATCTAGACTCACGGTTATTCATCATTAATTGTTATCAAAGATTCTCTCAAATCCTCACAGTCAAGACATTGTCATCATATCTCATTGGCATCTCCCCTCTCTTCCCAAAACTTGGGAGCCTACAGTTCTGCAGACACTATAACATGCATAGCTTCACCAGCCAAGGAGCCATCCATCAGATTCAAGGCTGACACACTCCTGATCCCTGAAGGCATATTAGTTCATCTTCACTGACACAGAATCACACAAAAAGGGTTTCTATAGCAAGGATTGTAACTATTTAAGGGAAAAATCACAGTAAAAAATTCCTTTCAAGTATTGGAGTGCAGACTGCTGGCTGTTCATTGAATCCCTCTTCACAAATAAACCACAGCTGAAGTTTGGCTCTGGTCTTGAGGTGTAACTGGATGTAGGCGCATTGCAGAGATCTAATCATGAGATGAAATTGAATACAGCTTCATCACCAAGTAGACTAGATAAAAACATTCATAGCTACTGCCATGGATATAGACAGAAATCATTAAGGACTCTAAAGAACTTGCAGATTAAGAGCAACAATGCTAAAATCTTGAAAAATTTCATTAAATGTGAACACTAAAGACTAGTACTGACAATCCCCTTCCCTCATGTGGGTCTCGCCCCATCAGATGATTTTACCAACTAGAGGGAGGGTCCAGTACCTTCTTACTAGTTGGTTCAGAAATTTCTCCAATGCGTTGGACATTTTGTTAAGGTAACAAAGACATTTACCATCACTCAAAAAAATCACTCTACTACTCCCAAAAATTAAGATTCTAGACCTCACCCTGACTAAAACAATCTTATTAAAATGTCTCACTGGAAAAATAGCCAATAGTGTAATCAGATGATGTCAGTGAGGACACATAAGTTTTCAAGACAGGAGTAACCGGTTGATCAAACGAGACATCCTTTGAGGGACACACCAAGCCTACTAACAGCTAACAGAACTTCTCCCCCGCTATGAAGTCCACATATACACTCAGAAAAAAAAATCCACAACACATCAGAAAAAGTGTGCAGGTGTCCAAGAAGCAAGCACAATGAAACCAACACCAATCGATAAACTAAGGACTTTGATTTCTCATGGAGCTTTTCAAATAAGCCTTCCTTTTCCTGTCTATCCTACACTAGGAATAAAATTAAAGACAACACAGAATAAAATCACAGGCTGCAGAGGAAGGTGTCTGTTGACCACAGGCATCAGTATCTTCTTTCTGCTTGTCTATGTTTGTGGACAATATTGCTCATTTGTAGACAGTGTTGATTTCATCAAGCACTAACATAGCTCTGGAGGGATTAATCATGTCCTGGTAGGAGGCTGTCCAAAATGACCCATTAGAGTTTTCTGTCTTCAACATTTCTAACTACAGGATTCTTGGAGGCCAGTGATTTGAACCTAGTGATCCAGAATAGCAGGAGATACAGCTGGTTTCAGAAGGCGAGAAAATATTCGCTCTGTCTAGCCACAGTCCTTATACAAGCCCTGTCATCAGAATATTCAAGTGCCTTTGCTATTTGCAAGCACTCAGAGCCAGGAAGATTTGTGGTATATATATCTTTGCATTTGGTTCATTTTGCACATTCACCAAATATGGGGAAACGTAAATGAGTCACATGACCTCAGGAAGTTAATCTATATAATTATAAACAATGGATAAATTTCATTGAAAAAATGGAAGAGAAAATGTTTGAAAAATTGAGAAAGATGCAGGAATCTCTTGTAGTCTGGTCTGAAGAGTAATCCAACTGAAATTTGCCACTGAATGGCTATATCATTTCATGTCTGCCTACTCCTTGGGAAGGCTGAAAACTGTCCATGGGCTTCTGTCATTATTCTCTTCTTATTCAGAACTGCATTATCATTCAAAGGTAATCACGTATTTCTTTGCCTCTAGCACCCTGCCTGAACAGTTTAAGTATCTCTTCATTGAGCCCACAGGCCACTCTTTTATGAAGAGTTTATTAGTGTTCTACCCTGCCAGACTCACTCTCTGTTTTTTTTTTGTCTCAGATCACAATGCCTGCACAGATATTTTAAAGAAAACATGGCAATATTTTGGACATATTCCCACTTCTTCTCATCATATAACTGTGAATCATCATATATGTTCTAGAACTACTGTATTAATGAGGATACAGAGATAATACTATCCCTAATGACATTAATCACTTTTTGCCACAATATCCAGATGCCCTGTTCCCATTTGGCATCAGGTAGTACATACTATAAGTTTACATAGCCTCAGGAGGAGACTGGGCAAGACCACAGAACAGAAATGTATACAGGGTTTTTAAACACTCTTGAACAACATCCATTTCAGGAAATTCTTCAGCCATGAGTAGCTGAAAGCTGGGAGAATACTTAGGGGGAGGAATCAGATATGCAAGGCTGGTTGTCTACTCTTCCTTGCATACCCACTTATGGCTATTGTTGGAGCCAGGATATTGGGCTACACTGACCTTTGTTCTGAACCAGTATGCCTCTTATGTTCTTATTATGTTCTTATGTTAAGCAGGAAAAGAATTTAGCCTCTGGATAACACCCGGTTGTGCTCGAATTCAGCAGCAAAATTCCTTTTCTCTTCATTGTTTCAGATCTGAAAAATTAATTACCAAAAAAAAAGTGTGCACACCAGTATATGAAGTTGTGTTGGCATCAGACATAGAAGATTAATTTTTCTATAATTAAGAACCTCACAGGATCTTTTTTTTATCTACATGGATAGGGAGTTTTTCACCCTAAGAAACACATAAGCCAACCCCTGCTCCAGACTCCAGCAAAATTCACCATTAGGAAGGTGTAGGTCTCTGCACTCTATAGGTAAATAGGTCTCCACACCATCCACCTAGGGGATTCAATAGCAAGAATTTCTGAGTCTGAAGTCTCAAGAGATTTTAGGCAGAAGAGTTCTGTTTATGGCCTTGCAAACTTCACCAGAATATGTATGGTTTCATAGGTCTGTAGATCCAGACTCCGGGCTCATCCAGATACTGGCAATTTTGTTGCAACTCATACAGTGGTATTGCTGTTTCATAATGTTTCTTTGAATTATGTCATTTTATAATTACATGATTTTAACTCTGTCTGTTCAGATGGAGCTTCAGTCCCATTCATTGAAATGTTTTGGAGAAGCATAATGAGTTTTGGAAACACTTTGAATGTCTTAGTGATTATCGAGCTTGATTTCCTCAGTGTCTACAATAAATTCTGTTCCACAGATTCAACATGGAAAGGTAAGAATTTAGGTATTTCTGGAAGTCAAGGTCTACATAAGCACATACATAATAAATACCTGACTATATTGAAGACAATAGTAAGTTGCATCGAGGATCAGGATGCCTTACAGAAGGTTTTAAAAAGATACAGAAAAAGTGCGACAGAAACTACACAAACCTAATTGCAAGACAGGGAATTCTGAGTCACATGTTAAAATGGACATGCAGACATCATTACTTACCAGAAACACATCAGGAATTTTATTTCCTCCACACATCACAGTTTGAAGCTGGAAAGCAATCTTGCATAGTTTCTTATTTTGGTGGAACTATACGAGCTGAAGTGAAATCCGACAAAACCACATCTAAAAGCAGAAAAACAGAAGAGGATTAATTCTAAGTGGTTCTGAGCTTGGCATAGGAATAAGGAAATTAGAACATGATGAATATTGATATTTATATTGCCTGTGCATCAAGAGGTAAAACATCTCAGAAAAACTACCTCTGCTGTGCATATCAACCTCTTATTCTTTGATGTTTTGTTATACAAACAGTAGTCAGATAAATACACACATAGAGCTCAAAGACCTACAGTATTTTACAATGTCACATCAAGTGAGGGATTCTTTTGATTTTTTTTGCAGACCTGTTCATGTGCACAATTTCTTTATGCCTCATTTGCTATAAAAATATTGGTCAATGAACAATGAATAAGTAGACATATTTCCTTGTATAACCGAGATTGAACTGTCTTTTTAGGTTTGTCTTCATTTTGCAAGCATATGTATCTTAACCTTTATAATGTAAACAGCCTGTTTACATCAATAAAGTTAATTTATTTACTGAACTGTATTTGCATAATTATTTATTTACACTTTAATCATTAGAAAGGAGACATTACTATAGTAAATTTGTGAACAAAGTTTCATAGAAACTTCGAATATGCATGAATCTGATGTGCTCTGTTTCAAGACATGTCTAACTTTGACCGCATGAGGAGGACTGCTCTTCTGCCCACAGCTACCTAGAGCAACTTCTGAACTGGATGTGTAAATACACAAGGTGGTGGTGGAGATTGTTTCAGTGTTTGGAAGTCCACTACATCTGTCACCTTCTCCTCCATGAGAGGCTTAATAGAAAATATGAAGTTTATACGAACAAATATAACTGATTTGTGGAAAACCCACAAACAAAACACACACAAAGTATGATCCAGAACAGATATTTTTTATATTTTTAGAAAGAAATATTATGTTAAAACAAGTCCATATCCAGCTACTTTATTCTTCTTAAGGTCATTCCATTAAACAATCCGCCAAAGAGAACTATCAATATTGTCTGGCATTATAAAATCACAAAATTAATCAGAACATGAATGTGCTTTATACATGGCAAAGAAAATAGTGATACCAAATGTTGGCTACTGTTATTGACCAAGTCAGCAGGTAAAGCCTACAAGCTGGTTAAACGTCTGGGAGGTGGAGGTAGCACTTACATTGAAGATGGATATGATTGCAACAGCAAAATTATCTATTTCTTGGCAAAATATAACAAAAACAAGCAGGCCTATTCACCAGGAATTGCTGGTGAATGTCACTAAGGTACTACTTGGAACAATATCTTCTTTTCCTTGTAGGAGTTCTCACAGACACTGCAAAAGTACCTGCCCCATGTTTGATATTTAGTAAGTAACAGGAAAATTTAGAGTTTCTTGAAGCATTTCTCATGTCCAGCTCCATTTCCATTCTGGCTGAAAGAGTGGAATACTTTACCGGGCAAACGCCTAATGACTCAACTGTCTGAACTTCATGTAGGTGAGGTAGAGTTAGATGCTATGGAAGGGGACAAGAAGTATGACTTGGCTTGTTCTTAAAAAAAGTGAAAAAAAGGAGCCCTTTATTATTTGTGTTGGCAGCCTGGCCATGTGATTAAGTTTTAAGGTAGTGTAAAACTGGAAGGGAGCAAAGGAAAGCCAAACATCTTTACAAAAGTTCCTAGCCTTAAAATACAAGTTCCTGTCCTTAGCTCTGTTGTGCAAGCTCTTCTCTCAAGGACAAACTTCATTAGCATTGTGTAGCCTCTAATTCAAAGCAGCCTACCCAGTCAGAAACCGAAATTGTTGCAGTATGACAGGTTTGCAAAACAGTTTGTCTCATTGGGATCTGTGCTGGCCACCAACCAGTTTCCTGATGGCATTTAAGGTTGTTGACTTAAAGCCATGCTGGCAATTTATCAGTGGGGGAAGGAGTTGAGTGGGAGGTACCTTTCTGCCCCTGTTGACAAGACTCAGGATGGAACATGCTCAATAACACGTGAAAGGGTAACTTGGTGCTGCCCACGTTGCCTCTCATCAACATGGTGACTGCATCCACCCTAAGAGCCCTAAATGTCATTCTCTTTGTGAAGAGGTTGCCTCCCTCCTGTTTAAATGGAGCAGTGGTAATCAGCAAAGATGCTTAACCTGAAGGAGAATATGAGATCAGGAACTTGGACTCCAAAACTCTTTCTCTCTAGAGCAGATGCCCAGAGCCAATAAAAGCCAAAAATACAATCAAAGATACATTTTTCAGAGGTTTGAGAGATCTCATAYTACGAGGGGCTTTAAAATTCCAACCAAGACCAAAATGCCCAAATATTAAAATTTAAAATACAAAGTAGATTTTGCCTTCAGTTACTTAAGATGCTTCATCAAGCATTAACTTCTACATCATTCTACAATACCTAAGACAATATTTAAAGACATTCAAAAGAAAAAGGTTTGGAAGGAGGAAAGTAAAAACTCTGTATTCCCAAAGACATCAAAACAAGATGTTTTGACAATGCCAGGAAATTTTAATCAAATTTTTTTTGTCCAAAATCTGTTATAAGGAAATGACATGATTTCATATAGTATTTTAACTTTCACTTATTGCATTTACTTTAGTAACACAATACAAAGAATGCACAGAAGGATGAAATTATGCATACTTATCAAGTAAAACATTGGCTTATTTTAACCTATTCTATAAGCAGAAGTACAGCTCATCTCCAGGTAAGGCTGCTATGCAGAAATACTCAGTGAAAGAAAGCATGCCATAGAAAGTAGGAGAAGGGAACTGGAAAAATTAGAACCTTATGATAAAACAGATGGAACGAAAACATTTGGCAAACATCAGTGGTGGGCTATTTTTTGATATAGCTTTAAGGTTTCTCTAATGTGAGAAGTCAAACAGTTTGGCTAATAGTTACATGTGCACATTGAAATTAACATATAAGCATCAAAAAACCATTGCATGGAGGTTTTCAACCAAAAAAGGAATCCTACTAAAGCTAGCACTGTTTAAATACGAAAGGCCCATCAGCCTTGATGTCCTCTTCCAAAGATTTGCACTTCACCCTTCCCTCCTTGCCATTTCTATGTCTAGTTTCCTCCACCTAGCAGTAGTACGTTGGATGGGCTGAGGAGATTCTCCCAGTGGCTGGGACCATAGGTTTTCCACCAGTACACCTGATAATTACAAGCTATTCAGTATTATGAAAGAATCACTATAGGAGGACAGATAACGGGAAAAGCAAAATACCACATTATTCCCAAGAAAGTCTTCTTTCTCCCTGGTATCAGACATTGGGAGTGAGAGTTGTGCTGATTTCTTTGACACCAAGAAGAGTCCTTGAATTCCTGAGCACAGAAGTAAATGAAAATTGTAAAAGCCAGTTATAAAAAACAGAAAACTACAGCAATATGTCACTGTGTTTGGCATCTCTGTGCTCTGACTAGCACAGCACAATTGAAGGCCTTTATATTTCTATCATAGCAGTGCAAAATTTAAAACACTAAAACAATAAACCACTTTTTCATAATGCCAAACTACCTTCCCCACTCTTCCCATTCCTACCTCTGAAATTCTGCTTGAGTTCATCTTTACCTTGACCTTGCTTCTGCTGAAATCCTTGTTCATATCTTAATCACTTCACATCTTGAATACTGCAATTCCTTCCATGGTCTGTCTAAATCCCAACTCCCTCTAAATGTCAAAGGGTCCAGAATAGTGCAGTCAGATTATTTTCCTGCTCCATGCATGGATAAACAATATGATAGAAGTAGTTTTACGCAGTAAAATTGAGAAGCTGCAATATAAGATGAGGTGATCACATATAGAACAGGAATGGAAGAGAACAGACAAATAGCAGCTAGAAACTGGCTAATATTCTCAGGCACTACCGTGTCACAATAAAATGTTGACTAGAAGTAGCAGCAAGATCAAGAAACTTGGAAATCTCAGGCTTCTGTATCATTGCAGACAACAAACATCTACTGAGTGCCTTTTCCTCCCAAAACAGTAGCACACATTTCATAACAAAATAGTCTCTAAGATCTTCAAAAGCACAATGCAACTGTTGTATAGGAGAAGACTTTCTGCAGTCAAGGAGACAGCCAACTCTTCAGGTTTGCTACTCCAGCCAAAAGCTACCACACGGCATTTTGTTAACTATGAAGAACCAGTGTAAAGAAATTATTTGCCAGCAGAAGCTAGAGCAGAGGTACTCTATCAGATTGTGCTGTTCCACACACCATGATACAGGATCTTAAAAGTCAACTGCTTCAGAAAGACTTGTTATCTAAGTTGTCCTGCTTTTCTGGGAATTTTGTGAGTTGTTCTGTATTAAAACAAAGAAATGGAGTATATAGATGATAAGAAAGTCCAGATGTTGGTAGCCCTGCTTGAAATTGTTGAAACACTGTGGCTACTTGACTTCTCTGGAATCAGTGAAAATAGCTGTCGAATATTACCTTGAACACTTTCAGTAGATTAGGTTTTATCCCACATTAATCACTATACACCCAACAACAAAACTACTATGAGGTGAACTTGACTCCAGCCTTCCTTTCTTAAATCATCCTGGCTCTTACAATGCCTCTGACATGTACCTTCTAGTAACATTAACCAAAGAAACATATCATGACTACATTTAAAAAAACCCCCAAAGTAATAATTTAAACTCATGAATGTGAAAGATGCTTTATCCATTGTTTCTATATACTCCAGAATCGTATTCAATTTCGTAAGAAAGCATTTTCCTCACCTGAATGGCAATTGAAAACCTTAAAATTAACAAATAAATCTCTCCCTGAAAGAGTAACACATCTCAAGAATGCTTGCAAACCAATAAATCAAAACAGCATAGTTTGGATGATTCAAATATTTCATTTCAGTAGTTTTTATAATTAATTTTCTTTCCATATTATTAGCTCAAATTAGTGAAGAAAACTTTATTCTGAATCGAGAAGCAGAAAATTTCCAAGGAACAGTCCTAGGAAGTAGTTTCAGGTTCAAAAATTACTGAAACGCAGCCTTTTGCTGAAAGAAGCACACCTGCTTCCACCTCTGTTTTTCAGCTGGCTTAAAAATAAAAAAAAATCCCAACCAGCTGTAGCTATTTCTGCAAAACCAGTTAGCAAATCTGTTCTGCCCACCTGTGGCTGCTCCTTCAGACAAAATGCATAGGCCTGGAATTGGGCGGTGACCTTGCTGCTGAAGCTGAGTGCCCTAGAGCTGGTTTCAGCGTGGTTACATGCCCGTCTAAACCAATTTCCAATTATTTCAGGTGCAAGTTTTAACACGTGCAGTAGCCCTCCCACTTTGTTTCCTCTCCTCATTACCATATGAAGACTTGCATTAGATGCCCATAGGCATTTTGCAAATGCAAGGATTTTCAATTACCCATCCTCTGACAGGCATCGTGTCATCTTTGTACAGCAGCTTTACATTTGTGAATGGGGGCTTGTGCATAATTGTTGCCAGCAATGAATAACCACAGTCACTTTCCTCTCCTGCAGAATGCTGAGCAGCATCAGCCCATGCCCTCTTGATGGAGGAGGATCTATCTGTGGTGCCTACCATGGACAGAAATTTTTTCAACATCAATGCATCACTTACAGTGCATTTCATCAGTGCTGTTCCTACGTGTGCAAATGGAAAATGTAACTATGGAGCCAGCAATATCTGAGGGATTAATATGATTTCTTGTTAATGAGAACTCTGTGACCTTTGGTATGGGATATATTTAGCCTGTTTGTTCTCTTTTTTTTAGGTGAAGTATATTCTGCAACATGCTGTGATTTCTGGCCTATTGATTAATGGGTCTTTCCACCACAAGCAATCTTAATCTTTCTTAATTGCCTTAATGGCCTCATGGCCTCTCTTTTATACTCTCTGCCCACTATGTTGTTGTTGCAAATGCTTTTGTATCTTAACTTCGTGACTATACTAAGGACTTAAAGGAAACTGACTGTGAAGTCTATTGTTGCTCTTGTTCTTTCCATTCTTTAAATTTCTGTTTCAGGCTCCTAATATCTGTAGGCAATTTTTGAAAGCACATGTACATATATTATAAAACAATTGTCCAAAATTCATCAATAAAGGAGTTGATTTTTTAATAAATTCATAGTTCAGTTCTTCTTTTAGTTCCAGAGATCTGTAGTGCAGACAAACAGATTTATGTAGATTGTTATTCAAATCTGAAATACTAAAATTTATAGCTAGTGTTCAAATACAGTTGTGAGAATGCCCATTCTACAGTTCACAGAAGACTTGAGTAAGTCTGCCCTGGAACTATTTGCTACGATACATAGAATAAAAGATGAGGAGTCCACAAATAAATATCTGGTTTGTGTCTCTATCCCAGGGGTTTATTTAGAAACAAAAGAAATGATGAGACAAAGAGCTATCAGATTTTTTTACAGTACGTCATTTAAATTGCATGATGTCTAAGTCAGTAATGTTTGTTGGTTACTGTGTTTTATTTGTGCTGTGAAATAGAAAGCCAGAAGATAGATCAAGTAAATGACAGCAGTCGGTTTACTGACTTAATTTTCAACCTACTCTTTCTCTACGTGAAGAGGTGGAATGCCAGCAGAAATGTCATCATGGACTCCCTGTGTCATAATTAGCCCACGGGCGAAATACAGTATCATCCCACAAGTTTGACTCACACAGGGCAGACACTTGCGGGAGGTGTACCCACACAAGAGAATCGTAACACAGGTGTTGTTGACATCCATAAGGGACCCTAGGCTCAAAAATATTTGCCAACGAAGTCTACTCAGGGTATAATATTCTTCAAATGCTTCCAGGCAAGAAAGAAAAAGTTTAGGAAAGATTTCATCTAAGTGGTGACAGTAGCTTAATCCAAAGTTCTTTATTTGCCTGACACTAAGTTATTCCCAGCAGCTTCCAAATCTAGATCTAGTCTAGAGCCAGCTGTGCAAAAGCAAAGGCAAAACTGTGAAGGCAGCAACTTCTATGGAAATAATTTCACTCCTCTCAGAAGGGAGAAGGTAATGCACGATAATTGCAATACCCACAAACAGCAAATCTTTAAAACTGTCACTAGTCCAGAAATGTGTCACTTAGACCACTGTAATTATGGGAGAAAAGGTGACATTCGGGGCTGGAAAAAGAAACATGCTTGTGGTAGAGTCTTTTTATGCGAAAATGTCACCTGTTTAAAAGCTGTTCAGAATTTTGGCAAGTTAGAAATAATCATGGCTGACATTACTTGGCAAAGAGCAGATGAAAAGATCAAAACTGGATAACAGATAAAAGCAATCCGGCCCATGGTTCCATCTTTCAATTTACAATGGCAGCAGCAATGTCAAACACTCCAAAACCTGACAAGCAATGTAGTATGAGCAGGTATGAAAGCAGGGGGAAAGTGCCCAGGGTCAGTAAAAAACCCATAAAACCACACTGGCAATTCGAAGAAGAGAGTAATACGTTGCACTCAATTAGAAAGATATGTGCATATGCATAAATAATATATTATTTGCTTAGTTTTGGTGGAATATTAAATGTTAGCGGCTAAGAATTACTAAGATTTATGGTTACCTCTTCAGTGTTACTTTTCATCCTTTCCTCTATCATGATGTATGACATTAATGAAAGCAAGTTTCCATCCTCTGAAAAACAGGTAAATCCAGGCCTTACAAAGCCTGTCTAACACAGAAGCCAAATTTAAGTTGGAAGTTTGAACAAAAAATATGGTTTCAGATTTCTATCTAAAGAACAGTTTTTTAAATAGAATTTTCTGTACAGAGTTTCCTAGAGTGGCTTTTCTTGTTGATTTTGGCAGGCAGGGTCAAAGGAAATATTCTTAAAAGGGGTCTGATCCACACAACTCTAATATTAATTTCCCTTTGCATTGCCACCAGGGTCAGGCTCTGCATACTTAGCACTGACACTGAAAGAAGAAGTTTGGAGCTCTAGTAACCAATGTCAGGAAAAGGCAGTTTTCCCAGTGATGAAGACAAATTATCAGAAGGAAGCCAAAGGAATGACATATTTTAATGAGGTCTTACTTATGTTCCAACCACTTTTGCACTCAGTTCTGATACTTTGTGTTTAGATACTCATCAATTTCACTTGAATTATTTTGCCACTATACCAAATTTGGACTTGTTACACACAGCCTTAATTGACTCAGAGGGTCTGATTATTGGATTTGTGGATATTTTAATTCTAGTTTACCAATAATGAAAAAATTACCTTAATATTTGACTACAGATGCCACACCAGCTCTGGCAGGGAGAAAGGCTTTTTTCCTATCTTTTAAATTCAAGTATTTCTAAAATGTCTGAAAAGTTTTTCTATAGCAGAGTCTACCCTGGGAACATTGAAAATTTGAGGTCTGATTTTTGCCTTTTATTTTTCCTGATCTACAGGAAACTTACTCTTTTGTTTTAATGAAGAAAAACATGACAGTAACTTATGCACCCTACTAAAAGGTGATTGAGAAAGCAGCTACAAAATGTAAAATAGTTGTTTATGGCTACAGTTACCTTTCTCTGTTGAACAGAATGGATCAACCCTGTATAAGACATCTTGGGAAAAAAGCCCCTGTGAAAAGGGAGCCCTGGCTAGGTAGGTGCTAGGATGCAGGAAATCAGGACATTAAGGAATGTGCAGTGCTCAGCACTGAAATGGTTTTGTTTGTGTGTTTGTCTAATTAATGACACTTTCAGGAAAAAAAATACATACAATTTGTGGCTAGCTCTGTCCTTTGTATTTATTTGCCTTCCTGGGACTTGGGGAAGGGCTGGCATCTTCTCTAACGACAGAGCTCAGCACCGTCTGATTGAGCCTCGCGGCTGAATCTCCAGATGCCAAACACAGCTCTCTCATTATGGTACTGTGTAAATCCATGGCGTGGTCAGAGCAGTGCAAGCTTTTGATCTGTAACCATCCAGGTGATGGAAAGCTTGTCTGAAAGCTTCTCTTAAAGCCTCTTCCACAGGTGAAACACATTTGTAAGGAGGACCATAACCACAATGGAAATTGGATACCGATAGTACTAAAGTCCTGGCCGTATTGAAGTCAATCTATATTTTCCATAGATTTTATTGTGCCTCAGGAATTCCTAGAATCTCAGGGAACTAAGTTTTATCTAGCAATAGCATCTCTTTGCTGATCTTTGCAACAGTTTTAAAGGATTTTTTTTCAACAAAAAGTTATCCAACAACCACAATTGTGGTCACATCAAACACCTACCAGCATCTAATGAGCTAATAAACCAAGAGGGTTTCTTGGGAAGGAAGTGGCAGTATGACAATAGAAAGAACATCTTTTAACACCATCGCAAACATCACACTTCATCAGCATCACTAGAAATTATCTTTCCTGAACTCTTACTCCTCTCACAGGTCCAGACTGCTGTATAAGGAAGGAGAGGGAGCCAGAAAAATCAAGGTGATGTTGCCATGAGAACCAAGGGGCTACAGAGACAATAGGAAGTCAATATTTTCTGGAACTAGAAAACATGAGTATTATCATTACATTAATAATTGAAGATTTATGACACAAAAAACACATGACTTGCTCCATAACCTCAAGGTTATACTATGGCATGTCACACTTCTGTCTTTGTCTTTATCCTGATTCCTCAAACACCAAATTAAGTGCTTAATTTCACTAACGTAAAGAATCTTGTAGGTCCTCCACTGACATACATCTCAAGGAAGTGGAGGCAAGTGTTTGTGTCAGAACTTAAAATTTTTGTCTCTAGGCACACTCCACTGTTGAATGTGAATCACCAGCTATGTTTGGTGTACAGCAAACAGTGATTGCAGCAGGACAAAACTGGAAGGATGGGGGAAGAGTTATTCATTGGATGCTCTGAAAAGGAAACACCAGAATTTAAAATGAGTTTGCTCATTGTCTGCAGGATGTCATTCAAACCAGAAATAACAAAATAGACCCAGAACTACAGCTCCACCAAGATCTATGCCTGGATAGTACTGTTCTGCACGCAGAGATCTACCAGAGTCAAAGACCTTTCTGTGCTCAAGAATGTTTCAAGCAAATCTGAACCATGGAAGTGAAGGGTGAAAAGGTTGTGTATTACAGCTACAACATCGCACATCCTCAGGGCTGGAACTTAGGAGACCTGAAGTTTTAGGTTAAACTTGAATGCTGTCACTCTAATGCAAAATTAATGCAGAGGGTGTGGAAAAATATCTGGTAGGTAGTTCTGGAACATAGAGAGATATGTTACATTTAGTACTCAGTTTGCATTAGCCTTTTTCTCTTCTGCTGCTGATGTGTCTTGCTTATTTGTAACCTTTTCTTGCCCAACTCCATCCCCACTCAAATATGTGTAAATGCTATCATTAAAATCTCAAGCTCACCAGGGTACAGGGGTGCATACACGGTTTTTACTACAAGTCATTTGCTTGATTTCTGGAAAGCTCTTTAGGTACTTAGACTCAACTGTATTCTTAAAAACACTCTGAATCAACCTCTAAGTCAATTTTCTTTCACCTTCTTCCAACCAACATCATGGATGTATTTGTTTCTTTGGCTCCCTGTCTCTTACCATATGCCCATTAAACTCATCATCCCTGTCTGTAGTGCTCTAAAATTTCTGCATACTCACCAGCATGTCTCCTCACATTTTCTTCCACTTATTTTGTCTGAATCCATTCCCCTGTCTAATGTCACACAGTTCCTTTAACTTGTTTTCTCTACTCTGGATCTTAAGTAGCATCTGATGTTTTTATTCTACTTTTGAAACAGTGTCCCTGGCCTCTGTCTTCATTCAAGTAGCCTTTCAACCCCTTTTGACCATCATTATTATTTCCCACACTTCAGTTTTTCATAAAAAGGCAAGAAAAAGGAGGAACAACATGATGCAGGAGTGTATCAGAAGTGCTGATACTCTTCAGAAAATTAAATTACCCTAATTCTACGCTTAGAAATAATTCGTATACTCAAATCACTGATATTTTTGGGAGTCTATTTAAAATTACAATTTGATTATAGATTTTGAGATAGCAGATAGAAGCCCACTTGATGAATAACAGCATGCATGTTCTGCATTGCCTGACTTGAAGAACTGAAGTCACAAGCCTCCTCAGAATGGACCCCAAAACCACAGAAGCTAAATACATGTCATAAAGTGTAGAAAAAACAGACAAAAGAAGACAGAACAGAGCTTCTTCAAGTGAGGACTCTCATTTCCAGCTACATGATGGCTCTTTGTCTAAGGTTAAGTCTGCACTGAAGTATTGCTGGCTTAGCTCCTGGAAGTGGTCTTGCCCCAGGAGATCAAAGTCCCACGTGGGCAAGATCATTGTGCTTCTCAGATAGTTTCTGTGCCATACCTGAGCTGTTTGGTTTGAAATTTGTGGCCCTGCAGAGTAGACATACACCATGGAGGCACAAATAGTTTTGATCTGATAGAGGGATCAGTTGTTGGGTGCAATGATAGGAAAAACAATAAGCATGTTCTCCCATTTTTGACAATTCATACATTGCACAGAAAGAAATCGTTACAATAATTTTGAAGCCAAATAAGTAGGGCAAAAAAGGGTTTCTCCACACTTTTGTGATCAATTAGGCATGTAAGCTACTAGGCTCACATAAATCTTTTTCATCTTTTATAAAAGAAGTGACTGTAGCCCACTCAGATGCCTACCTGGACTCCCCAGGGGATTTCACAAGAGGACTGTCCCTGTGCACAAGCTGACTGCATTTCCCAGTTGATGTCCACAAAATGTTATGCCCCAGAATTTCTAGTAATTTATAAAAAAAGTTGTAGCATTAGTTTTGAAGGAAATAACTTGCACTGGAGTCTAACTATGTTTGCTAATTTGTGTACCAACAGCTAGTATGGAACTCAAGGAAGACTAATTTCTTTTGCCAAAAAATCATGGATGCGTAGTGACAGCCTTTCTAGCCCATACAAGATTCTTTAGAAATGCTGCCCTAATCCTTTAAAAAAAAATTTCATAACAATAAAAAATGCTTTGAGCATTTTACTCCCAGCAGGACAGAATAACACATTATGTGAAAACCATGTACTGAATCTGTCCACCTATTTTCCCTGCAAAACATTTGCTAATCATGCTGTTAAAGGGGATGAACATATTTTAGAATATCAAAATTTGATTTGGCAATGGCAAATTTCAATATTAAAACACATACAATGACCCTTAGATTAAGCTTTTCTGATATACTTAATACCCAAGCTAAATAACTAATCCACAGAGAACAGGAGGTGGACTTGGCAGTTGAGTAAGATTACAATTTTAGGACATACTGTAGAGGACACAGGGAAATGCAATCTCATCATTTTCTTAACAATATTCACTATATATTGGTTATTCAAAACCACCTGGCATATAAATCAGAAAAAAAACCCCAATATCCTGCATTCACATTGAAATCTTCTCATAGGCCTGAGACCTGCCTAGTACACAACTGCAACTGTGTAGTTTTATCCTTCAGAGAACAGGCAGAAACTACTGTGTGAACTGTATTTCATTCAATGGTTTGTTTAGCAAAACACGGGTACTGTTCCACTTGGATATAGAGCCCTGAGGGAAAAATTACTCTCTAAGAAGAGCTGATCAATTGCAAAACAAATGGAACACAATAATCATTAATTACAGGTGAAACATCAGTGCATAATTCCTAAGACAAAAGATTTGGCAAGGGTTTCTAAAAAATTTCTACTATTTTTATAGCAGCTTGGTGCCAAAGCAGGAGAAACGGAAACAGCGGTGTAGAAAGTCCTTTATCTCAAAGTAAAGTAATTTTTAAATTATTACTGGATTTGTTACATTTTTATGCAGATCAGGAAAGATTGTAATGAACAATCCACCTGGCATATAATAGATATCAATAATATGAACTTGCCAAATTCAAATCAGTATATATGCATACACCTATATAGGAATTGTATTAATAGACACACTCTGCTATGTTCACTGATGTCCACATTTACATATTAGAGTTGTTCATTAAAGCCTACAACACCGTGCATATGCACATGGTAGAGAGTGAAACACACACTCTCAAAATGTGAACAGTTGCAGGGAGCAAACTCCTGTTGAAAACAATCTACCCGAGAGATACTATTTTTCAAATACAGTGCTGTAATGCCTCTATCCCATACACACGCAAACACAGACGGAAAAACACAGCTAAAATATCAATTTTCTTCACTTTCTTTTACCTAATTCCATAAAATATAAACTTTTATTAGGCTGTGATTCACTTAATGAATATTGTAAGCTCTCATATTTCTTCAGGTATGTCTACATGCAGGAAAATAAAGCTAATTTAATGTAATGATTTGTAGGCAGATTATCTCACGAATTGTTCAGTTATATTTTACATATATTTTTTCAACAGCCTATAAAAAAGTAAACTGAAAAGAGATGTAGGTTTATATTTTTAGGGGTTTTTAAATGAATCTTTTAATAAATTACTTTTCACTGGCTTCACTAAATTTTATTGTCCTAGCTGAAAATGGCTTTATTTATTTTGATAGTAGCCAGATCTTTACAAAAAAACATACTGAAATTTGAAAAAAAGAGGAGTCAAAATCATTTTACCTCATTAAAAAGCACCTCCTAATGACTGGTCTCACTAGGACCAAAATATAAAGTGAGATCTAAGAACAATTCAGAAGTTGCTTGCAACTTTCTTTGTAATTATCAAATGGTTCAAATGATGAGATGTTGTGTCAGCTGTAATAGGCTATATATTCCAGCTATGTAACAGGTTTTTCTCTCCAGCCAGCAAAGAAAATTCATCATCTATGCCACAGGAGTAAACTTAGATCCTGAATTTTAAAGAAGTCGTAAGGAGGTTGCGTGTTACTTGAATGCCTTCACTTTCTAAAAACACCAATATGTCATTTATATTCTCCAGGAGGAGGAGAGAATTTGTGTACAAGCAGATGTCTCTGTAAAAGAGCAGGGTTTCTAATATTAAGCATATCTATATCTCAGCACATTTTTAACCTCAACTACTATTTGCTTCCTTAGGTACCTATATGGAGAAAACAGATTAAAGCAGGCAGGAAATAATGGAACCTGTTCTTTAATGTGAGCAGGATTGGGCCTAATGTATTGTTAGCTTGAAGGAAAAGAAACTTGGTATTTTTCATGTGCCTCTTAATACAGTCATCTCTTCAGCTTTGCAGAAAAGATGCTGTCTTTGAGGAATTTCTGTCATGAGTAATTTCTATGTATTTTTCCCCAAATGGGTATAGGAGCTCTTGGCTTGCCAAAGCAGAGTGGGACAGAAAATTTAATTCTGGGCACAGGCCTATCCTGGGAAGCACAGCCATCAGACTGAGGTATTTCTGATGTCCACTTGTTGACACTGACCTGCACAATATCTGTGGCAGAAAATGTATCAGAGGGATGACGTGTGTCCTAACCACAGTATGCTATCACAAACCACTTGGCACTGTGGAACATATAGAGGGAGAACTGCATGGAGGAGCAGCATCATCACAGGGGAAACAGCAGTGAATTAAACTGCACTCTCTCACAGAAGGGGCCCTGAAAGGCACGGTTTTTAAGCACCAGGTTTGGAAATGATTCTGCTCCTCAGCTGGCTCCAGGCTGCCTGCGATGTGCTTACAGCAGTCTGGGCGGGATGCTGGGCTGGGCGACGGCTGGGTGAGAGGAAGGAAACCGGCGAAAGCGAACCACCAGGCTCCTTCCTGCAAACCCCTGCTTTATGTTTATTTTGATGAAATAACATAGAAACTGTATTGCAGCATTTTTAATCACTCAAAATTATCATCCTACTTTGTCACTGAAATAGCACAATAGATAATTGATCTGCTGAACCAAAACAGCACAACCCCCAACAGTATGTTTGCGCTAATTCATGAGGGCTTTTTTTAATGAATTTGGGAAGCTATCTATATACCTACACAAAGGTCTTATTTTATTATTAACTGCAGTAATTTCATACTGGAACCCTAATATTATAGTGCAGTTTAGTTGAAACTGTTGAACTTGTGAACTGTTAACAATACAAATAACACAATAATAGCGAAGAATCCAAACACTTAGCAGCAGCAAACTAATAATCAGTAACACTTTCATGCCAAATAAGCTACCAGGGAATTAATAATTTCACCTCCCTCACTGCAGCACCACTGGTGTTTCAAGACGTTTCTCCTCTGAGGAAAGAAGCTGACTGGCACCCCAGCCCAAAACCAGGGCGGGTGTCTCCTCTGGGCAAAGGCATGTTTGATGGTGCCCCCAAATGTTTCCCACCCTCCTCCCCCTCTTGATGAGGCCATGGCGAACACAGGCTGAGGGTTACCAGCCCTGTCCTGGGCTATGCAAACAAGATACATTTCCAGCACCTCTCCCTCGTGAGGTGATTTGCTTTGCAAGAAGCCAGGAGGTAAATAAATAGGTCTGTCGAGCCAGGCCTTGCCTGTACACACCTGTATCAACAACGATGCAAGCACAATTATCTTACCTTAATGAACTTAATCTTTAATTTCACAGCTTGGCCCTTGTGCTCAGCCTCTTAACAAAGGAGCTGAACTGTTTTAGTCCATATGACCACCCTTCCTCCAACAGCTGTGGAAACTTAAAGCCACGACAAGGATTTTTGCCCCTTGTGAAACTGTCAAAAGCAATAAATATTTTTCTTTTTTTCCATCATTAGACCCCGCTAAGAAAGCCTGGCCATTGTCCACTGTAATTCCCAGCGCTCACGGGGCAGGAGCTTTATTGTCCCAAATGAATCCTGAAGTGTGAACAATGCAGGGAAAAGCGGCCACCCTTTTCGGGAGGGTGTAGCCGCGAGGAATGCGGCGCTTCCCCACGGACGGCTCCGCCAAAAGAGCACTTGTGTTTTTTAACACTGGCCTTTCAGGAGGATGCTCGAGTTAAGGCATTGTGGCCCACTGTAAATAGATGCACTCGCCAGAATGGGGCTTCGTCATCCCTAATTAGGGAAGTAACTCCAGAGAGACAGCATGTCACTTGCAAGACTGGGCTCATTGTTGGGTTTGTGCGCGTCCCCACAATGTGAGGTAATTGGAGTTGTACCTTTTAGAAAGCTGCTAATTTCACATAGGAAGTGCTAACAAGACCTTTGTGTGCCATGTTTTCCTTCGTCCTTTCTAAGGAAGTTACAGAGCTCGAGTACTGGGAATGGCTGGGCCAAGGCCTGCCGGAGGAGGCTGCGGTAATGAACCACTTCAGCCCCCCGCCAGAAAAAGGAGGCCTAATTTTCGGGCCTGAGAAGACGAGGACGGACAAAAGGTTCTGTTTAAGCTTATTATACAGGACATTCTCAGTGCCTACACAGCTTTCCTCGAAATGACCCTCTCAAAATAAGTGCATCAAGTTTGAGCAAATAGAAACATGCAACTTTCGAGGCTGGGGGTTATAGTTTTCTTTACAAAGCCATTTATATAATGTAAGCCGCAATTAGCGCGGAACGGAGCAACAAGATCTAGCGAGGAAAGTTCCCCTGACAAAGGACAGAAATTAGGGGAATAAGTAACAGTTAAATATTGGCTTTGGATAACTGGCTGAAAAGGCCTTTCAAATCAGCTGTGGATATAGAAAAATAAAATAATTTTACTCTCAATCTCTTTCTCTGCAAAGTTTGGCTTTTAAATTGCCGACTGATTGATTCCACTAATTTCAAACTATCTAGATAGAATGAATCTGGGCTTAAAAAAAAAAAAAAAAAGAAATAACTGAAAAGCCTCTCAGCTTTTAAGCCTGACAATATCAGCAAAACGTCCATAGGAATTACATATAAAAATTCAAACGGTAATGAAACAAATTACTACTTACAGTATGAAAAGTCTGCAAAAGCTTTTTATAGACTTGAAATGCAGAAGTTATATAAACTACTCRGTGAAAAGAATTAGAAAATGACCTTTGCAGATCAGGGGCAAAAATGAACAGTCTTCAGGGGAAAAAAAAATTCACTGTTAACAATGGCTTTTAATGCCATTTTGCTTCCCTCATTTATCTAATAATCATGGCAAGGTTAGGGTAAACAATGAACAGTATGTTTTCACATATTCCACCTTTAGTGTCCTCCATATGAATTTCTAAAACACTTAAGAGAATAGATACATAAACCTGTGACCTTCAAATGAGCTTTTTGCTACTTCCAACATTTTGAATAAAAAAGGTCAGAAAATTGAACCGCTTTTGCGCAGTAATGAATTCCATTCTGTTGGGTAAACAAAGCTAAATTTTAAAACATGGACCTGACATCTCTATAGCTCAAGAAGCTATTCTCTTCTTTGGGCACAGGGGGGAAGGGTGAGGAATGCGAGCACTCTACCAGCCACCCCCTAAATCACTGCAGCATCCGCCAAGGAAAGGAGGAGGAGGAGACAAAAATATTTGGTTTTATTCAGCGAACAGCCATGATTTCCAAGGCCAGTGCAACACAAACGTTGGATTTTTAAGACTTTTTTTCCTCCACCTCTCCCCCCTCAGTGAATAATTGATCCGGTCCACACAAAAAAGAAGCCAGCGCTACCCTCATCAAGCCAGCTCTTACTGACGAGGGCCTCCAAAAGTTACTTCAATTTCCGCCGTGCTTTTGTCCGTGAGTTGTCCTGGCTGAAAGGCCCAGTTAGGTATTGTTGCAAAAAAAGTCTGCACCCACGTTTATTCCCCCCCTCTAATTCATACTCTGCATTGTGGGGTTTTGCTATTCAGGGACTGATTGGACAACGGCCCGAAGAATGGCCCCAGTGATTAGGCTCTCAGCATGGGTCTGGATTGTGGGTATAAACCCAGGGCTGGGGCTTGAATTCACGGCTGCCTTCTGCTTCTTCCTAGCGCCTCCTGTGCCCAATATTTCTGCATCCTTTGCTGCAGGTAATGCATTCCTTCATACCAGGAAATGGAATCCGTATAATTAGCCAGCACAGTAATGTGTGAGCCCTTGAAAGTCCTGGGGTTGTGCCCCAGGAAGCAATCGCGCTTTGGTATTGATAGGAACTCGCGGGATTTTGGTCGGGGTGGGATAATACAAAACCCCAAACCCCACGTATTGTCATGACAAGGTATTCATCCCGCTTCACAAAGGAAACTTTTCTACCGTCCCCCCAGGGGCACACAGGGGTGATGCTGGACACAAATTTGTTTGTTTAGAAGTGGAGGTACGGTTTGCCCAGCCCACGGCAATTCCCGAAGGCTGGGCCTGAGCCCATCCCTGCCTGCCGCTCCACCGCACGATCCCGCTTCTCACTTTGCTTTACATTTCAAAGTATGGCAGCTGCGCAAGGCGAGAAGTGTACAGATGTCACTCTGCCTCTTACATGTCAGTAACTGGAATTAATTTACATTTATTTGCCAATTGTTTTATATCATTTTATGACAATGTGCTGCATAATATAATTTAAATCTTTAATGTACAACTAATTCTCTACCATTAATTTGTCAACATGATTACTAGATATGCCACCAGTAAAAGCCGGATGACTTGAAATATGTAGAAGGCATTCCTGTAGCTTTAAAAGAGGTTTGTATCTGAAATGACAAAGGTTTACAGAACTTTTTTTGGTCTGTCTGTAATTTTATGAAAACTACAATTTCAATGTAATTTCACAAACTGAATTATTCCAAATCTCAGTCTGAAATAAAATCAAATGTCTAATATATTAATTAGCCCAGGGAGAGAGTCCCAACAGTATTGTAAGGAGAAAAATGATAGTTTGATTCCTGAGAAACGCAGCCTTCATCATGACAAATCCTGGCTAATAGGAATTTAAACTGTCTCCCTGCCAATAGTATTTTATTTTGGGCAGAGCAGTAATCTTTCTAGCTATGCTCTGGAATTGAAAAGCAGCTCATAACAAGATCAGATTGCAAATTTTTTGACAGAAAATGGTGATTTGTTGAAATTTGTCCTGGGTATGTACAGCAGGAGCTMCAGCAGGGAAGGTTTCTCGGGGTACAACTGATCAAAAAATGAAAAGGGAAAGCGAGAGAGAGAGAAGAGGGAGAGTAGGAGAGAAGGAAAGAGGGAGAGAGGGAAAGGGTTTTTTTCTACCTCCCAGCCCTCCCCCCAGCTGCTGGTAGGTAGGAGGTCAGGGCACTCTCCAAGGATGTGGGAGAGCCAGTTTCAATTAGCTCAGCAATGTGCTTGTGAGGGGGGAATTCAGAGCACATCACCTCTTTGCTTTCAGGGGGGTCTGCCTCCCATTTCTCCTGCAGCTCTGAGGCACTCCCCCCGCTGTTTGTCCCCCTCTATCAAAAACTGAATGTGTACGTGCCTCCCTTAAAAAACCAAAGTAACCCAAAATCCATATTGAAGTACACGCCATGACCTTGCAGCACCCATATCCCAGCAATTCCCCTGCAAGACTCCCCGCAGAGCTGGGGCTGGCGATGGCAGCCTGCCCTGCCACCCAGTTTGAGAGATGGGTGCAAACAGCATCTGTAAAGCACAACTAGGAGTCGAGCCCCTGGGCTTTGCCTCTCTGATCCCCTCGGTGCTCTCCTTATAACCCCTGGGGATGTCTGCAGGCAGAAACAGCCCCTTTGTCACAGTCCTGTAAGCTTGCTCATGTGCTCACTTCTATGTTGCAGGGATCAATCGGCTCTTGCGGATGAGCCTTAACCTGGCAGCTCCTCAGGACAGTAACCAAGTGTCTCGTTTTGACACTATTTTGCAACTATTTAGTTCAGGTGGGCTCCCTGCAATCGTCGTCCGGCATCTGAGCGGACAAAAGCCAATACTCACACCAGCAATGGTCCAGGACCAGGGTACAGATGAAAATGCTGGGGAAATGATGAATAAAAGGCATGGAAACACAGCAATTAGTTTTCAGGGAGTAAATTGCTAAAGGAACATTTCATATTCTCACACTGCTGTTTTTAAATCTCAGTTTCCTGCCTCTCCTCCTCACTCTTCTCCTCTACCTTTTGGGTATCTCACAGGAGATGTATGAGTCACCAGAACACTGGAAAAATCTAGCAATTTCTTTTCTTAAAAAAAAAAAAAAGAAAAAAGAAGAGGGCTTGATTAAAAATTAAAATACGAAAAAAAGAGAAGATATTCACTGAAAAAGAAGTGTTTAGACAAAGCCTGTCTGCTTCAATTTCCCAGCTACGTAAGCTCCCTTGCCCTGAGAGTGACAGTAGATTCCATAAATTAACTGAAAATCCCTCTTCTCAAGAGCCTAAGTTATCTCTTCTTTGCCTGCAGCTCTGATTTAGAATAGGCGCTCGTTTGTTTACTGTTTTAATTAATGCTCCTTTTCAGTGTGGAATAGGGGAAGGGAAATGAACTGACTTGATAAACAGGTGTAGCTGTTATGTGTTATATTTGGGATCATTCAGGACTTGCAACAGATTAATCAGGCTTGACTGGACGTGAACCTCCTAGCAGAAAAGGTAGATCAACTCTGCTGGATGCCCAGTAGGTGAGTATTATTTTAACTGCTAGCCTGTGACAGGAAAGGCTTAGAAGGACAGTCATCAGTGGAGGATATCTCTGTTTTCACCCAGGAAAGCAGTCTGATTCTTTCCCCCCCTGCTCAACAGTTAAGGAGACCTTGACAATATAAGCCACTTTTCATCCCCTCTCTGCTTCCCCTTCTAACCTCGCTGCCTCATATTCAAGGGGAAAGAAACAAATCATCCCATTATTTTAAAAACATTTAAGTGTCACATTGTGGAAAATGCTCTCCTAGGTTAACTATGAATGATTGAAGATTTTTTTTCTAAATGCAATATAAGTGTAATAACAGTTTAAGTGTCATGCTACACTGTGTATTGCCTTTGCACCCTGTGTAATGCCTAGCACACTCAGAGCAGAAAATGATCTAAAATCAGTCTTTTCTCAAAGCAAGTTTGAATTTTTAGCCTCAAAAGAGAAAAATAGTTGAGCTTAGGTTTCTTCATTATGAGGCAGCAAAGAAGCTGCGTGATTTAACTGTATCACAGCAGTAAAGCAATGTTCAGCTTATGACTATCAAATTCCAGAAGAGACTGCATCTCTTGCTTTCCAAACAAAGCAACATCTAGAAATATATTCCTTTACTCCACATTTTTTCTTGGCTTATACAATTAATATGTGTACAGAAAGCAACATCACATTAAAAATAAGTGAAAAGGAACCAGGGAGTATCTATTTATATTATCCAGCTGACCTTGCCAGGCTGAGGCAATGTGGGGATGTGGCACAACAAACCAGGCAAGTGCTTTAATTTTAACTGCATTACATTAAACTACCTAGAGCTCATGGCTGTCAAATGGGACCCTACTCACTCGTGTTTCTTGCCAGCAGACTGGCTGAAAACCAGTTTTGGAGTCAGCTGTGAAGACAGATGTTCACTCACCTTCTTGGAAAAAGATACTGTGAATACAAGTGTTCCATGTGCTCACTGCAGGGCATAAACATAGGGCTAGACCTGGATTTCCTTACACTGTGTCCTGTAAGAAGAATAGGTCCTGGAGTCAAGGACATTCAAAATGTGACCCAGGCAATCTTATGTTATACATGGACTCTGATTTTTACCTACCATCACAATTTTAACAGGCTGCCTGAAGGGAGGGTGATTAGACATGGCATAGAAAGGAAGGATAGAAGTCCTGCTGAAATATTCCTAGGATTTTATTGATACCTAAATATTCCCAGACATGCAAGGAGCTTCGCTATGTTATAAAAATCTGAGATAAATGTCCTGTTCGAAGATAGCCTCTTATATCTTGCTACAACCATCAGCTTGGGTTTCATGATGACATCACAAGAAATCATTTATCTTATCTCTTTCATAGAGGTCTAAATGCACCCCTACGAGGGAAAAAACCAGCTCAACAAGGTCTGCAACAAGGAAAATATTTTGGAGTTACTGCAGCATTCTCCTCTCAGGAGATTTACAGCCTCACAAAGAGGGAATCTTCAGTACTCCAAATAGCATAGAGGCCTACAGTAGCATTTATTTGCGTGCCTGGTTAGGAAGGCTCTGACAAAGCCAGACCTAACCATCTGCAGGGAAATCACAACCCAGCATATGGATCCCAAGAAATCTCCACTGAAAACTTGATTGGAAGATGCTTTGTTTCCTTGTTTACAGAGGTACTGCACCCAATTGTCAACACATATGTTTGGAACCAGTTGAATGCGCTTGGGAAAATCAGTATTAGACTGGTGGGAAGTCTGCAAAAACCCAGATCCCAAACCCAGTAGTAACAACTGGTCCAATTTCTGAAGAAAAGGCCAGTGCCAGCTGCCACACATCCCCCTGGGTAGAAGTGTGCATGTGCTGGAGCAGGAATACATTATGGTGCATTTCTCTGCTTCTGCCTCCCTCACTCAGTGGGAAAACATCAGTGGGCAAATTACCTGTTGGACAACTTACCAGTGGGCAACTGACCTGAACTGCCACTGTGCTGGACTTTTCTCCTGAGCATCCGTTGACAAAACACAGACTAATCCATACAGGAGCATCCATCCCATGATTATATGCCAAGGAAGGGCAACCATAATCCTGACCTTCAGGTTTAGGTCACAGCTGACTCAAATATGAAAAAAATTACTTATTAATGAAACATAGGATTCTAAAAGTTAAGAGTTAAGAAAAGACACTGCAGAAAAGGAAATTTATTCCAAGATTTTTTGTGGATCTTTCCAAAATGATAATGAGAACTATATTTTACCAGTTATTTAAATTTGCAGTATGAGAAATAGCAAGCGCTTGCAGCATGCGACAGAAAACCAAGAACTCCTAAGCCAACCTGCACCAACACCTGGTATCTCTCTATCCCGCTTTTTGCAAGCAAAAGCAAAAATTTTCTCCCAAGTCTTTCTTTTACCTCATGAAATAGCATAGAGCTGTAGGCAAATGAGATTTAAATCACTTATTTTAAGAAGAATTGGTAGCACCTTTGTCACCTTCACCCAGGCCAGATCCATTAGGCACTGGCCTCCTGAAACTCCTTGGTTTCCCTGCAAAAACCCTTCTGGACCTTCATGACGATGTAAAGTCCTCAACTGCATGCGAAAGCAGGAACAAGGCTTTCTCCTTCTGGGGAAATGTGCTCTGTTAAAATATGTGTTTCATTGCCAAATAAGAATGACATGTGGGGCTGTGGAGTGTTACAGCTTTTGCTGGTATTTGAATCCTTACCACCTTTTCACCAGGAATTTACTCCACTATTACTGTTTATTGTGAACTCATCTTCTGTGACTGAGGTTTGGAAACTGCCCAAAATCTGCAGCGCTAAACAGCATCCAAAAGCCAGAAGAAAAGGAGGAAGGGAGAGGGGTGGAGGCAAGTGTCAAGATAGTTTTGCAAAGCAAATAGAGTATTATCCTTTTGTTTAAGACCTTTTATCTGCTATGTGATACTTTGCTTGGAGGACCAGCGCATACGAAGAGCTTTCCTGCGCACCCCACCAGCCTTGATTGCTTTACTGTTCTCAGTGCAGATTTATTAAATTTTGAATTAACATGTGTTAAGGAGGTTGATTTTGTTTGCTCTGTCACATAACTTACTTTCCTAAACACTTAGTAATAGCAGCAGTTAATCTATTGACCAATGGCTTAAGCAGCAGGTGGCTTTAAGACCAATGGGCCAGTCCTGACAAGGCCCACAGAAATTCCTAAGGCTTCTTTGTTACCTGGGCTGGAATAGAGAAACTACTTGTTTGGAAAATGTTTCTCCTCCCACAAAACATCTTCAGTATTAAGGGTCTTTTGTTAGCAGAAGGCTGAAGAGGGGGATTATGAAGGATAGTCTGTCACACAAATTGTTTCTTCTTAGACATATAATGCAACCTGCATTAAAAGTTTACAAACTAATCTAATGAAATTATCATTCAAATGAAGCATGTCTCCAGACATTAAACTGACGCCTCGACCTGCCGTGCAATTTCCACATTGGAAATCTCAGGACTGCTGCTGCTATTTTAGAGTAAAACAAGATTTTTTCTAAAAAGCCCTCAGCACTGCTCTGTTTGAAACAGGAGCCCAGATAATCTGCAAGGGCTCATTTTCTTAGGAAACCCAGGCACTAAAACATTAACAATTGAAGTAGTTCCCATGTCTTAAGGAATCCGGACTTAACTGTGTGTCATCTGGGTCATTATAGCCTCTCCCTGCTATGGCATGCAAATCCACATCAGGAAAGGTGGTGGGTTTTTTTTTTTCATTTATTATTAAATTATTTAGTAGAAGTCAGTAGCAGCTGCAGCAACTGCAACTTGCAGTTCTGTACCCTTTGAGACAAAGCTATATTGACTTAGCTGAGAGCAGTATTCAACTATGACCTTCTTTAGGGAGGATTTTACAGTGCAGGGTGGGGACACACATCTCTCTCCAAAAAGTACCCATGTGTGCACAGAAAGGACAGTGGCAGCTCCACTTGCAGTGAAGAAATGGTGCTTGGGGAGTAAATGGAACCTTTGGGGTAGCATTTATTCTGTCTTCAGGCAAGCTTTCTGTGTTGTCCTGATCCAACTCAGGAGAAAAATGACTACATGCAGTCTGAATGTGCATATCTGTGTATGTGTACATACACAGATATATAGACATACATACATACATGAATACACACACAGACACACACACATACATATACACTCTGACTCCTGCACTACAAATACAGTCCTCTTATTCTCTGTCTCATAAATAACAACTGCAAACAGCTGCCCTGCAGCACATAAAAAAATAGGAACAAGAGAAGCCAAGTCACAAAATATTCCGTAGCCTGATTTCCATTTGCTGGGGCTTTTTCATCACTCGAATTGTGTGTCTATCTGTATGTTATGTACACACGTCTATATACGTATGTTGTATATGTATGCACTTATATGCAACTTCTATTTAAGACCTTTATATTTTGGGGACCTTGATCTCATCCGGGGATGAGATCCACTAGCACCACTAGGTGCTACTGTAATACAACTAATTAATATTATTTTTACTGCTAATAATAACGGCAGTGTTTACTTTTAGCATGTTCTCACTCTTTCCAACATATGTTTTTATATTCTTTAATTTTCTTGTTCTTTGCAGCACAAATGCTTAGAGGGATCCTAATTAACTGCTCAACATTGACGCACTCTCATTTAGTTTTTCTCTCAAACTTATTTATTAGGCTTTGGTTATCAGTGGGAGAGTTTCTAGCACTGAGACTGCCAGGATTTACTCTAAGCCTCTTAGTCTGATGTTTCCATGGCCCTGGCTCTCTGTGTAGAGAAGCTAAGAAAACCATACATACAGCTTTTGGCCCCCTTTATTTCAAGTCATCTAGAACAGATGTGAGGTTTTTTTCTTTTAGGGGGGATGGGCAGAAAGGCACCTGATTATTAAATAAGCTGGGGAAAATGCTGATTTTTGGCCAGGGCTTGTGGAGCACTACTGAAGAATTTTTTCTGTTTGTCTGGGACTGCGTAACTGGATTCCAACATACTTTCAGGGCATTTCTCTGAACCACTGAATTCCCATGAGTAACAACAGGAACACCTTTGTCTGGTTTCCACACCAAAGGCTTCCCCAGAGACCTACAGCCAAAGCAAGGCAGAAAACGTAGGAAGGCATTCGCTCTGCAGCAGCCCCCCAGATCCCAGGTGCTCCTCCGACCTCCAACCTGTGTAGGACACCCTCTTCTGTCCTGCACCTGCAAGGAAAGGGGTTGTTCCCAGTCTCCCTCCCAGTTACCCCTGTCAAGCGCTTGGTGCTTTCTTTCTTTTTCAGAGAGTACAATTTGTTTGTTTCTTCCTCTTTTCCTCCATCTTTCCCTCTTGTTGCCTGCCTTCTTTCCTCCCTTCTTTCCCTTTTCTCTCTCTCTTTTTTCAAATTTTTCTAAGAGGTGAGGTCTCTCCTTGCTAACTCACCACCTAATTAGAGCAGTGAGAATTAGCTGCATTCACCCTGGCTTTAGTCCTGGCAAGAGTGTTAGAGAATTGGCCCACTTTTCAAGGTGCCAAATTGGAGGCTGAATCCAGGTGTGGTCAGAGGCAAGGGGATTATTTTACTCCCATGGGGTGCAAACAAAGGCCTGTGCTAGGGATAGATGGGGTGGGGACAATGTTGCCCGCAGGAGGGCTAAACACTGCTGACATCTGAGCCCTCAGCACACCACAGCACCCCGCTGTGTCACAGCTTCCATAGCCTGGAAGAGGAGCTGTGGTGTAGGGATGGTAGCAAGAGAGGGCTCTGTGTCCATGGTAAGGACAGAAGGAAGGATGGAGAATCCTAAAGGTATGGCAGTATGGTGTTACTATCTCAGTACTGAGAAGGAGTTCATGTAAAAGGACAAGTGGAGTCGATGGTGACAGCAAACACCTCATTACTCAACACCTTTCAGATGAGGGCCTAACGGGTTTGGGAAACAAAACCACAGCATGTGAGCGCAGGTTTTCCATACTCTCCAGCTGCATCCTAACTCCTGTTGTGCTCCAAAGTCTTTACATTATCCAGCTATCTAAGTACCAGTGAACAGCAGGGGAGTAAAACAGGTCATGCTTCATCTGATGGAATAAAGCTTGCTAGTTGACTGAAAAGTCAGAAGGTGCAGGTCAGTGTGGATAACCTCACTTCTATTATCCTATCAAAAGGAGAAGATGTAGCTTTCCTCACTACCCTTGACGAGTACAAGCATTGACTGAGGAGGCAGCAAAGTGAGAATCTCAGAGGATGTCTGTAGGTTGCCGATTTTACTTCAGAAAAAAACCCCATCTCTTATTTGAGTAGAGCTCTACTACATCCTGTAAATTGCTCTTGCCTGTGCACCACTATCTCGTATCCCCAGAAACCACTCTTTTGCCTCCTCCTGTGGATGCAGAGCCTAAGAGCACAGAGTCCTTGAGGCACGCAAGGAACTAGGAAACAGCGCTGGATCAGACCACCTGAAAGTCAAATATCAAAACTATAATCAGGAAGAAAAGGAGAAGATACATAACCCCTGATACTTTTCTGCTCTAATTTTTCTTTCAGCCCTGACAAGTGATATAATGTATGTCACTATGGTCTGGACTGCGGAGATTTAGACCTTCCTAGATCCTTCAGAAAAAAAGAGAAAAGCATCTGTTTTTTTAATGTTAGAAGTATGGAAACTTCAAACATAATTTGTCTTGTTGCTGTTTTACTTTCCTTGATGCAATAAAACTAACTAGTGAAGCTTCAGAAGGGACAGGCCTGTGTGGAATGCCCCATTGCAATTATTCTACAGAGGACAGGGCATACATCATCTTCACTGCCATGCATCTTTTACTGTTATTTCTTTAGGGTGGGCTATATATGAAATAGTAACAAACAATCCTTTATTCTTCCCTCCAGACCCTTCAAATTTGGCTATGCTTTGCAGATCATCTTTGCAATGAAGCCCTACCAACACTATGGTTCTTTAAAAGGGTAATAGGGAATTACAGCAAAGTGGTATACAAAGGTAAAGATGTCAAGTGAGTTATATTAGCAGAAAAAGAACTGCACAGTAGGTCAAGGTTTGGGCAACAGCAGGGAGATTTTTGTTAAGATAACGTTACTCACAGTGGTAGTGACTTCCTTTGTAATCCATAGCTGCCCAGAGAGAATTGCCTCTATTCTCATGGAGTCACAGGGCCATATAAGAAGGTCCTAGTGAGTCTAAATGCGATAGAAACAGCAATTGCTTGTACAAATAAACTTTTACTATATAAGCAGCATGAACGGGCTCTGGTGTAATGCTTTGTAATGCTTCACATTTTCAGGTTGGTTTTAAGACAATTATCAGAGCCCTTTTTCAAAGCTAAATGGAGGTTTGCGCAGTTGTGTTTTCCTTTAGGAAGGGTAATTACCTTTCAGTGCACCAGTACAGGGCAGAAGTTTCTGAGTTACATCCCAGCTAAACTAGCAGAGAAAAAGGACTGGTCCAGCACAGGAGAATCTACAGGTCACTGGTTACGTCTGTATTGCACACAAACTCCAGAGCACCTCGGGAGGATGTAAGTTCAGACATAGGCTAGAAGGAGCCTTCAGGGAATGCTAAGAGGGAAGGTTCAGGCTGATAGTACTGCTTAGCCCAGGTCTATGGCACAAAGAACAGGCTCACTGCCTTCCACACATCCCATCTAAGCACGTAGCAACACAACCTGTTTATCACATCCTGAAGGACTTACCCACTGGAGGATTTGGATTTAGAAGCAGCCTACCTTTAGGCTACTCCTCCCTGAAAGACAAAGCTCATACAGGCCAAGAGTGGACTTTGCACACAAATCACAGGACTTTTACTGGCTCTAGAGTGTAGATGACCAGAGCCAGGACAGGAAGAACAAATAGCTAAAGTATATTCCTTGGCTTGGCACGCTGATGTCAGCACAGATGAAGACATGTTGTGCCTGAGCTTGCAGTCAGCTTGCAGCCTAAAGTACCAGACATCCCTCAGAGTAGCACAACTGTTTTGAACTATCACTGCAGGACTATTTGCCTTTGGAAGTAAGATTTTAAAAGAAATCTGGGAATATACTAATTCCTGTGCTTTAAGCATAAAAGATGCATTGCAGAGCACCATATTGCTAAATCAATATTTTTTAAATGAATGTTTAAAGTGACATTTCTTTCCTCATTTGAAAGATCTTTTTCAACACTCTGGGAAAAGCTGTCCTTCAGCTCACAGATTTCTGAATGTTCTGATATCTCTCCACGTTCCCTACACTGAAAATATGCCCAGATTCACCATTAAGTATTAAATTTATTCTTATTTCTATTCTATGAAAAGGTAAGAAATCAGCAAAGGGGAAGACTAAAAACCATCTAGATCTTAGAGAGTTTTTTTTAATACCCTTTTTTTCCCCCAGTTCTGGTGCATATGGACTCACTCTAAGCCATAACTGTCCTATAGCTCATAAAATGTGCATTACACCGCATTTTAGATAGAAGTCAGCAGGAACAAAGCTACTGAAACGGATGAATAAACAAATTGTTGTTAAGGCTACACACGTCAGCCTCTAAATAGCAGTAGAAAAATGTGCAGTGCTCCTGCAACTCAAATATCTGATTGTACAATGATCTGAACTGTTCATGCAAGTGTTCATTTCAGCTTGACCCTGTTTGGTGCAGGTGGGAAGCACTGTGTGTTGGAGTACCAAGCAAAACGGATGGTGGCTCTGGGACAGGGGAATCCCATCCAGCAGCAATAACAGCATGGCTGTATGGCAGTAAAATACCCCCTGCCTACTGGCAAGAGTGGTTACCCAGGGAAAACACATTCCTAGTCCCCTCATTAGCATGAGGTAGATTGCTCTGAAGGCAGGACCACAAGTCATGTACAATCATGTCCTGCCTTTACACTGTGTTCTTGAGTCCAGGCAAGCCAACACACCACATGAGCCTTCCCAGCGCTCAGCATGCCCTGCTGCTCCTTCACCTTTTATCTTTCCTGGTGAGCGCACACATGGCACATCCCACAGATGCACTGCAATACAAATGGGAGTCCATACTTGGACTCCTTAACATACATGGGGCTGCAGATTCCTGTGCCTGTGGTTATTGGGCACTGGAAAGTTCCAAAATGGTACCAATTATGTTCACTCTGGAGAAGTAGTTAAGTCGCTCAGTCTTACCTGCATCCCTTGCTGTGGCTGTGCTGCTCTGCAGGGTCTGTGTGCTGCCTTTCTAACTGCTGGCACGCTGTCTCACCAAGCTCCACGCCTGCTAGGATTATCTGCTGTCCTGTCAGGAATCTACCTGGAACCACTTTGCTCTCACTCCTAGTTTTTGGGCACAAGTAAGGCCTTCTTAATGCCATGACCTGACAGGATGTGCCCTCCCCATGCCTTAAGCAGCCCATACTCAGCCCTTTAGGCCTTGGACACAAGCCTCCAACCCTTGCCACCTTGGCGTGGAGGGCMGGATGGGACACTGCCCATGCTTTGCAGTCCTTATTGCCGTAATGGGGCCTCATGACAAAGAATAGAGCAGGCCAAAAGTGATGTGAAATGGGCTGGGGTTCAGTACTAGGCATCCTTTCCACCCATCATTGTTTGGCAGCAATTTCTACCCGGTGGCAATATTCCTCTGCTTTGCTCACAGCTGAAAATAACTCTGAAAGTGCTTTGAAAGGGCTGCCCTTTAACTGAGCTTAACACTTTTCCAAATGATTTTTGTCATGGTAAGTATCTCCCCCTCGGATGAGAATTCCATCTTTTCCCTCCCATTTCTTTTCTGCACAGCCTATAAACCACTGTAAAATATGGCTCACTGTTTCTGTGCTCTCCCATGCCCTTTATTTCCATAATGGACTCTTTGCCCATGTGTTTGCTAATATTTCTACCTCACTACATAAGCTGGCAGATTCCCAGAGCGTTGGTGCCTGTGACATGATCCCTTTTTGTTCCCCATGCAGTTTTCTGGCAGCACCTTGTCTGCAGGGTGGGCACAGAAAAGCACAGATGCACCTCACCTGGCACAAGCTGTTGTAGAGTCATGACAAAAACACCTGCCCTTTCTGTAGTAATCTGCTGAGCTGCTGGTGTTCCCTGTACATGGAACTGAAGGTTAAATCACCACTTTGCTTCCTGTTGTGTCACTGCTTTAACTGTTTGCATCAATTATTGAATACACTTACCCAGTACTAATGCCTTCGCTGTGATTCACACGGACCTTTGGAAATTAACGTTGCAAAATGCTTTAAGTGTGGCCCTCATCCCTAAAACTTCCAGTAGCCTGCAGACTTGTGGATGTACTTGCTGTTACTGATCCCTTGAAAATGAGCAGCTTGCTGCTGAAATGCACTAGAAGAAGGGAAATGTCAAATTAGAATACTTCTCATACATCCTACATCCCTGTCTGTATTTCAGTACGTTTGCTGAGAAATCCAATACAATCCAGTACCATTCATAAGAAAGAACAATATCCCCTTCATGGAATTTCATATCATAGCTGATGATGAAAAATATGCAGTTCCTGGGGTATGCCAACATCTAGCACAAAAATAAACCGGGATGGATGGTTAAAGGTCTGTTGTTTAAGAACTGTCTTTGAGTGAAACTTGCATCATAAATATATTTCTGCCTGTCATGGAGCCTTTCTATGTGTCTTACTTCTTTCTTTGCCTCAGTTTCTCAACATGGCAAAAGGTAAACCATTTTCTATTGTATCAGCCTATGATACTATGTAAGTAAAGACTCTAAAAAACATGTTGAATGTGCAAAGTTCACATTAGCCCTGGTAACTATCATTATTATGAATTAAAACCTAAGTACTTACCCTGGAAATACTGTTCTAATGTAATTTGTTTGTTGTTTGCTCTTAACACCTCCTCAAAAATGAAAAGTTTCAGAAAATGAAACCTATTCTTACAGCGAAAATATCATTTTCCAAATTTGCTTGCCAGAGGAAACAACTCCAGAGCTAAGATTACTAATTGTGGCTACTGTCTTCTCATTCTGAGTAACTTGGAGGCTGATGTGGTTGGCGATAGCAACTTATACATTAAGGACTCTGATCCACACCCAAGAACCTCAAGGAGCTTCTGGCTGGATTCAAATGCTAATCTCTCAAAGGTTTCACAATTTATTTTTTAATGGTCCTCTTCTGAGACATTCATTGGACACTTTGACTATTATGTTACCTGGATTAAAAAAGATGCTAATAAGAGTATTAGCACAGGTTCTTACACACAGAAAGCTTTTGCAATTACAATACCTCCTGAGTCACTCATTCAGGATCCTGGGAAAAACAGAACATTTTTGCTTTCCAGATTTGTTGCAGTTTTTGGTTTTTTTCTCCTTTTTTTAAAACCTCAAGAAGTGCTTAAAGTTCCTTGTTAAGAGATTTGAAAAATGTATAGTCCTTGTAAATTAAATACTACAAGTTCTTAGATGAGTGATCCCTAAACATTTATTATTCACACTAATACGATTTAATTCTAACTCACTGTAAGATTTATAGAAATTAAAAGACTTCATATGCATAAGAGTGATGAAAATATAATCTAGTTCATGAAATCTTTATATGCAACTTTATATTTCAGCAGTATAGTTATCCCTGGCGCACTCCAGGCTTCAGGAATGTGTCACCTCAGGGGCCACGCCCTGAGCCTGTGCCAAGCTGAGAGCGGGATCAGCTCCCGGCAGCCTGTGTGCCCAGGAGTCTCCCACGGAGACCTGCTGCACCAGAAGAGCTTTGGGGTGCTGATAATGACCTTTCTAAAGCTGTAAACACTCCATATTTTGCTCTTCTGCCTACGTTGTCTTGACACAGCAAGGGACCACAAATGAACTGAGGACTGGGACAATTTCCTTACAAAGAGAGGAAGTTGCTGGAAGGAAGAATGTGGCCCTGCTACGGCAGAGCTCGCTTCCCCGCCCACGAACAGGCCACGGAGGCTGTTTCTTTGCACAGGGATTTGAAAGGCTGGGCTTGAGGAGGAAATTTTTGTTATAATTAAGTAGCTGCATTCCCCCCAGCTGGAGCCCCACGGAACTGGCGTTTCTCTACCTCATGCACACTATT
>JACAXG010000021.1:6956113-6961113 GCA_018881555.1 Amblyornis subalaris | reverse complement strand
GGGAAAGAAAAGGTATGTTTGTTACATTCAGCTGTTTGAGGAGAGTCCACAGGTCAGAGAGAGATGGACCTTGCAGAGGAGATGCAGCAGTGGCTCTTAATAAATCTGGGGTCAGTTCTAGAGTGTACTGCCTGGTTTCTAAACGTCTATAGGCAACGGAGACAGCAATATTGGCTGTGCTTCAGGTTCCCTCATATGACGAAGGGGCATGGTCTGGGGGGTCTCCTCCTTACTTACACATTCATCTGCAAATTTACTAAGTCAGGTATTGACTTTCGTTTAGTTTTATGGGATTTTGAATCAGGGTGCCCTCATTTTGACTGGGTTAAGTAAGTGCTGTTGTACTGCAGATGAGAATCATATTGAAAATCAGCTTTTAAAACAACCTTTCAAAAGATTCTATTGTGCTTACAACCAACGTTAGAGTACAGATTTGTGACAGTGGAGACATGACAAACCACTTTAATCAGACTCAGGACAATCTAAAAAGTGAATAAAAAGATAGAAAGCAACAAAATTGTCTCCTTCTGAGGAAACAACATGACCAGGCTGTGCAGAAAACATTTTAGACATAAACACTGGTGCATGCTGTCCTAGCACTTTCTACCAGTGTCTCAAACCATTTCACAAGAGTTAAAGGAATTTGCAGTTTGACATCACTGTTCATTCCCTGACTTAAAAAAGAAGCCCACACATTAAAAAAAAAAAAAATCCAGGCTAAACAATGTGTTTATAATTTGTCCTGTGAAAAAACAAGGACTTGGTTATTCCCCTCTTGCATTAGGGAGACCGAGTAATAAACACTGTGCTGTTTGACTTGCATGTGTTGCTGCCTTTTCCCTCTTCCCCCTGCCATATCAGCTGTGCCACCTGCCATATCAAGAGGAGGATCAAAAGCTCCACCCACTGCATCCTCTTTTGTTCAGGGAACAGTGAAGGAGAGTTGTAAGGGAGATGTAACACTTGATAAACCATATGCAGCCAGGCTCAAGATATAAAGATGCTTTCTGTGCCGGGGAACAATTTTAATCCCACTTCCATCCTCGCACAAACACGTAGGCATTAAAACCACATGCAAAATATGAATGACTTGTCTAATATAGATTTTGAAGCTGGACTGGTACCTGGGATAGTAAGTTCTCCTGCCTCATCTCACATTCTTAAGACATTTTTCATTTCAAATCAGATTTATTTCCCAAATGGAAAGATTTGTCCCATTGTTCCAGAATGCTATCAGATGGGACTAGTTTGCAAGTAAGCCTTTGCCATATCTCACAGCAGGAAATGGAATACTTTCTTCTTGATCTTTCATATCCTGAAGATTACACAACTCACTGCCAGCGGCACCAGGTGCAGGAGAGCTGTGCCCAGGGGAATGGATGTCCACAAGAACATCATTCCTCTCTGCCATTTTGCTCTGAGAAAGAAGGAAGACACAACATTGCTGTAAGAACTACCAACACGAGTGAAGGAAAACTTGTATCAGCCTAACATTTCCATTCTCAGTGAAGCCAGCATAGCTSTTGCATTTTGTCATTCAACTTTAAATGCTTTGCAAACACAAAGTAATTAGGCTTTATATTCTGTTACAGAACACTAAATTACATCATTAAAAATATACCAAGTATCAGAGACTAGTTAAAACTCATGACATCAAAGGCTCTGATACATTTTGTAAGCACGATTTGACAAATTGCCTAACATTTTCTTAGCAAAGGTATTTGATGTATTAATAAACACAGTATTTTTATTAAAATTTAAGAGCTCGGAAACAATTAAAATACCTACAAACGCAAGGGACTCAGAGATATCTCTAAAAAAGAACACTCTTAGTGCCTTATGTAAATCCTACATCTGTGACATTTCAACACCCATTTTAAAACAAAAAAAAAATCAAGAAGAGAACTTGTTTATGTACCTCTAAAAAAATGTACATGGACCAAACCTGTAAGCACTTATGTAGATGAGCAACTTTACTGCCCGTGGAGCKCCAATGTGAGTTTGCAGGATGAAGCTTAAATGCATCTTTGGTAAACAAGCCATCAATTACACACTTTAGGGATGGCAGCACMTGTGCAAAGCCTTCAACTCAAACGAGAGACACTAAAGAAATAAAAAGCAATTATCAGCTACTAATTTGAGTAAAACTGTTTTCTTCTCAGAGCTAAAACCACAATTTTCAATGACACTGGTTCTATTTTTGGCAACTAACGATCTTTATTAGTTTATTGTACAGCAGACATTCAGGCCCTCTCAAAAATAAAAGGTTCACAAATTTTAATATTGCGCTATTTTTCACACTGCTTTGTAGATTATGAAAAATTCCTTGTACATGCTTTTAGAGAAACAAAGGCGCTGCTGTGTGGGCCAAACAGAACAAAACTAATTAAACTAAAGCCATCTTCACAGCAATTTCAAATTACTCCTAAATGCTTTTGATTTCTTTACTAGACAAGTATTTTCCAACAGGAGTTTGAATATGAAACTCATACCAGCTATACTACTCAGTTCTAGGATAAATGGTTGGTTTGCATTGCCCCTGGTCTTTATCTAACACCGAGAATAGGCTGCTTTTTATCAAAAGAGGAATAAATTGCTGTTATTGTGATGTTAGCCCATCACTTGGCATTGCAATTCAAGTTTTTGTGCGGAAGAAATGTATGATCTAACTGCGACTTGACCTATGCCTTCTGAGATCCATCTAGGTGCTCTAATGGAGCATAAAAAGTACTGAATACACGGACATGCAAACTGGTATCGAAGAAATTTGTTTGAGAAGAAGAAGGAAGAAAAAGGGACTTTCAGAACCTTGTGGTTTACATGCTGTCCAATTTGCTAAATATGGAAGAATGCTTATTGCCAAATCACAGGTTTTTTAATTAATGTATTTCAGCATGATTCTCTACACTCGCTTGCAGCTAGTACCTTCCTCTCTCAGTCATGGTCTCTGCCTCTCTCTCTTTTTTCAACATTTCAAAAGTGTTGTGGTTTAAAGATTGTTACTGAGAAGTCATTAAGATGGTCTGTTAAACTGTTAAGAAAATCAGATACTGCTCCTATTTCTTTGTAGGATTTTTGTCTTTCCCAGTACAAGAAAAATCACATTAAATGCATATCAAATATGTGGGCCACAATATATCGCAATATAAACTAATTCAAGTGAGATAGTTTGATTACATTACAAAATCCTTTAGTTCTTACAGTGTTTCTCGGAATTTATCAAAAAAAAGGATGTGTTTTTTTGAAAGCAATTTCTAGGATAGTAGCATTTAGATTTTACTCCTGATAAAGGCTCACTTTCCATTCATAGTCAGAACCTAAATGTGCTCTTCTTGTACCTAAACAGATAATAAGCACTCAGCACACTCCCCCTTCTTGACACAACACACTGAGACTAATCACACATAATTGGAGAGGAGGAGCAGAGGGGCTGGGCAGGCTATTGTGTCCAAAGGACAAATGGTCAGTTTATGAGGCTTTTGTCTGAAGCATAATTTCTTATACATCTACAGGAGGAAAAGTCCTGCTGGAAAAAAACATACATACACACATATAGAAAAGGAGCCTTCAACACTGAAGCAAATGAGGACATTTCAATCATGGACAGAAAAATCAACACCGTAATTAAAAAAAAAAGGCAGAAAAATCCAAGCATTCAATAGGTGCACTTTTAGAAGATCTTCAGACAACTATTTCCTTATTAGTTAAATGTCAACGCATTCACTTCTTTGCAGCCAGTTATATGAGCCCACAAAGTATATTATCCATATATTTTCAAATACATCTGAAAAATAGCATTTAAAGAGATTAACAAAGTACATGCAAGTTTAAAGGCACAAAAGAGAAGGAAGCCAGCTTTACACCTTTGTTAATGGATACATGTGAAGTCTGATCAGTTTAAGGCTGGACTATAACCGGAAAAATAAGTTCTAAAATGATTACAAAAAAAAAGATGTCTCAATGTTTATACTCTGTGAAACAAGCCATGATATCTTCCTCAGCATTTAGATTAGAAATATTTCCCCAATGATGATTCAGGGACATAAGTGGGGGAAAATGAACACTCCACATTCCCTGACCATCCACATACATGGATTAATTTTCAGCAGTCCATCTTAAAACAAACAAAAAAAAGGTGTAATCTTCTATCTCTGTTTGGTTAAAATGAGAAGAAAAGGGTAATGGAGGTTTTCCTCATATGTATCTTTTTCTTCATTTTTCAACTGCAAATAAAAAAATGGATAAAGTGAGCAGAATGTATGAAAACATTTTTAAAATACTGATAGTTCTTTTTTAAGTAAATTTCCTGGTACAAATGATACTACTAAAGATTAAACATTTAATAACTACAAAAATATCTTAAGGTCAAATACTATCACAGGTATTGGAACCGTTTGTCAAATATTATCAGGAGGTGGTCAGAGTTTGTAGACAAACTAATTCATGCAATAAATACTTGAACGCTACTTATAAAAAAAGTGAGGCCCCATATCACTGTACTAAATAAATGATATTCAAGTGAGATTTAAGGCCTGATTTAAATCCACTAAGCAAGGAACTTCAGAACAAAGGCTAAAAGTTTATCCCTAATCAGCCTAACTATTGCTGTATATTTGGTATTTAAGATCAACTACTGCTTCAGACATCTGAAATACCATAATCTTACCTGAAGGTTTACATAAGTGCAAGGCTGTAATGCAGTTCTTGATGGGCTTATATATTAATTCTGTTTAATTTTAAAAATTCTTTTTGTAAGAGGGAATTATAACCTGATAATTAGAGTGGTACAATTCTAATTGCTAGGGACAACATTACATAAGCTCTTCAGATCTACACTAAATAAATCTATTTCTAAAAATATAATGAATTTTATTTTCTTAGGTATTCTGGTTAAATGCATTTTAGAACACATATACATATTTAACTGAAGTATGAGGAAACTACTCATACATATTATATTTTGCAATCACTTCACATACAAATATTTGCATATATTTAAT